>CAJPEV010002769.1:0-39258 GCA_905338385.1 Darwinula stevensoni
AGAGATATCGTAAAAAAAGCTTCGTTCTGCAGGAGTCCTTGGACCGATTTTCGTGTTCACGCGCACGATGGATGTGGGCTTCCAAACGATGCATGTGGGCGTTCACATGATACATGTGGGCATCCACATGATGCATGTGGGCATCCATATTTTAATGGTACATGCTCGTGAACAGTATATTAATATGCCCCCCCCCCCTCCACCTAAGACTTCTCTATTCACAAATTTGAGCGGGAAAATATTACCTAGGGATGTTATTATATATATTATATTATATTATATGGGTTCCGAGATTTCCCAGTGGGGCGAACTCCTCAGATAAAAATCTCCCGATGTTTTACAAAAGTCAATTTAAAGATCCAAGCGACACAAAGTAGGGTGATTATTCTGAAACATGAGCTAATGATGGGCGAGGGGGCATGGAACATTTTCTATTAATAATAAAAAAATATATATTAACGATGGGAAGATATCGAGTGCACTTAATGCACCGATGCACATAATTAGCGGTGTTGTTAGACCGTCTAAATGACATCCGCGAAGCCCTTAAGCCATTCCGGACCCGGATGTCCACGACCGGACTCCATTTCCATATGTATCACATTTTGCTCTTCTCTGGTGTGACACGAAACACCGAAGTTGGCAAGGTGGTGTCGTTAGAGCGACACGTTTCGACACGTGTCTCGCCTTTTTTTTCCCCACCCGGAAAAGCTGGAATTTGAAACCGCTCGGCCATCGCAATAAATTCTCGACCCAAACGACGGGTAAACGTAGCGCAAGATTTTCGATACGAGGTTCACGAAAAGTCCCCGAAAGGGGAGCCCATCTGTTACGATGGCCTTCGAGATCGATGATCGAGGGCCGCGTACGTGTAATTTGTCTCTCGTCGAAGGTCTCTCGTCGAACGGGGGCGGTACCGGTACGATGAGTACCGATGCTCGACGACATCCACTCGCGTGACGGCCTGCGAGTCTGGTCGTCCGGAAGTAAAATGGAAACGCGAGTGCCGACAGTCGCCGTCAGACGGAGACCGGAGTCACCAGAGGACGGAGATGCGTCCAAGATATTCCAGCGGATTAGCCTCGGAATTCCAGCTGGGGGTGGTGGCAAAAATAGAATAGGGTGAGGGGAGAGGGGAGGGGGAGAGGAAGGGGAAGGGGGGGGGGAGGGGGGACCTTTCGTAACGGGGATCGGGTTGGACTCGGCCGTAATCCCTTCTGCACGTGCTCCTGCTATCAGACTGTTACTGCCAGGGGGGAAGTTGCAGGCAGAGACAGGAAAAGCAGACGAAAAAAGGGGGGGAAAAGCCGAGGAGAACCGGGGAATGTTTGCGGTCCGGATCCGGACCGCGGGTTAAGCACCCCCGTACTAGTACGTCGTGGGAGAGATGGCGAAAAAAAGAGAGAGAAAACCCACGCATCCTCGAGGCATGTCGAGGCAACGAGGACGAGACATCGGGGGCCAAACTGGAATTCCAGGGTCTGTCGTCGTGTCACCCCGGGGGAATAAAAAAAGAAACCTCTTAGGAAATCTTTTTAAAATCCAGATTGATTTAGAGGAGTTGAGATTCCATGCGAGCCGGCATCGCTTCTCACCGATGGAGACGAGAAATGTTTTCTTCGTTCCGTCGACGCATGCGAGCGATGCGATGCGCGGAATGACGTCGATCGCAGGAGACGAGAGGGATATAACGACTGCGAACGATCAGATTACGTCATCCGGCTCACTTATCGCTAATCGTAAATCAGGATGCATCCTTTCTGGATCCTAATTATTTCTTTTCACTCGATTCGGACGGGAATCGTCAAACAAGTAGACGAGAGAGCCTCCACGTGAGCTTTCCATCGTTCGGTACATTACATACACTATATGATATCTCGGCTGGAAATCGGTTTCGGTGTCTCCCGGGCAAACAGGAAAATTGGGGCTTTCGAGTCTCAAATGAAGTGCGAGAAAGTATTCCAGCCGGGTCGTTTCCTCGTGAAAGATTACGCGGAGTGCATCGTTTGTTTCGAGTCGAAATGCCCGGCTTCACCCACCGGAACGAAGATGCTAACTTTCGCATGAATGGTTTTTACACTCAAACGATCGCCAATGGAGCCAATTACGGTTCGGGAGAGAGATCGTCCGATGCTCGGGATTCGAGCTCCTCGTTCGCCCCGAGTGAATGCATCGAGGGGAATGAGGTCGAACGGCAGGGGGAAGAAGAGAGAAGGAAAGGACCGATAACGAGATGAGAGTGCAAGCAAATAGGCGATATAAAGGGGGGGGAATAAAGTTCGTGACGGCTGATATACTCGGACTGGAAATCGGATTGGGATGGGAGAGTCTGGTCTCTGCTAATTAAAATAGATCAGTTGGGGGGGGGGGGGAAGAGGAAAAGAATGGGAGGAGGCACTTTCGACGTTCCTCCTCCCTGGCCCTATATAGGAAGAATAATTGAGCGCACGGAGGTCCCCAAGGTCTTCCCGGTACTTGGTCTAATATTTATCAGAGGCTTCTGTCTTTCCCTGCGACTCCTCTCCCTCCCCCCCAGATGAAGATAACGTTGGCACGATAAGTACTCATGATGAAAAAAAAAGAGGAGGAGGGGAGAGTGATATGAGGAGAAAGAGAGGTAAAAAGGAAGCAATCTTGTCGTCGGAAGGTCCATCCATCACGATGAAAACCCCCCATTTTCCCGCTGCTCATGCAAATCTTCCCGAGGAATGATGTGCGAATCGATAGCAACGGGGGGGAAGTGATATAACGCAGTCGACCTCGACGAAAGGAACACACGATAGGAAAGGGAGTCGAGGAGCATTACTGCATGGGGCCTCTCGTCTTCGTCAATTCATTCGATATTACCGCATGCAGCTTTCTTCATAACTCTCTCCGAAAGTAATCTTTCTCTCTCTGGCTCCTCGTTCCGTTTCGTTTGAATTTCATGGAAGAAAGGGGAGAGGATAGCTGCTACTGCAATACGCCACACGCGTCCCTGACTATTTCCATTACTTCTTCGAGGCAATGAAGGAGGAAAAAAAAAGTTTCAAGGAAAAAGGGAGAGAGGAAATGCAGGTATGCTTGGACCCTCGACCCTCACAAAGCCATTTGTTTCATTCCAGGTTAATGAATGGAGGCAGATCCTTGCGGTGGATCCCCCACTTCGCATGCAATGATCCCAGTCGGGGGGGAATGGAGCGTCCGTTGGATCCGCTTCGCAGCCGGCCCTGTATTTACCGAAGGAGTTCATGTCTACACAAAGAGAGGGGGGGGGGGGAGAGAGCGAGGCGAGTCATGCAAGGAACGGGGAGTGAAACACAATCAAAGACACATTCTATTGTACTTGTACATTCTGTAGATGAGAAGCTCCGATATCCACGAGCTACAATGCCAAATAGATTCATATCTAAGATCAAGAAAAATGCCGCTTGTCCTCTCTTTATGCCAGTCGACACAGTGGAGGGACTTTTTCTCGGAGCGATTACGAGAAAAAAAATCTCTGAGCCTCTTGTTTACCGTAGCCGAGGAATCTCCGCCCCACATTTCACCTCCATATATGGGAATAAAACGTCATGCTAATATACGGCTATCGAGGTCGACGATAGATTTATTTTCAGGTTGACGACCAGCGAGAGGATTATGGAAGACAAGAGAGCTCCTGTAATGAGTCTCTCCTTTATGGCCCTGGGAAATGTCGAAAGCCGTAATTGTTCCGTGCAGTCGGTCAATAAACACCAGGTGAATGACGACGATCCGGATGATACCACAGATAATACAAGCACTAAATTCTTTCCCTCTCCGCATACCAAATTTAACCCTTAGCATCGCCCCCGGACGAAGGAACTCCGTATCCAATCATCCATAAAGCATCGGGAATGAATACCGAGTACAGATATGATATATTTTCGTGGACGTAAGGGAGAATCGACACCTCGGAGAATTAATTACGAATGGCCTGCCCTCGTGAGAGGCTCCATTGAAGTTCCTTTTGTTAATGAAGGGGGGCTCATTTCAAAGCCTATGATTAAGGATGGGAATGGCACAGACGAAGAAAGAGAAGAGTAACGGCTGGTCCGGCCGGTCTTCTCTACGAAGATGATGGGAATCAACCGTGATTTCCCTTTGGCTCCCACCTCCTCCACGGCCCCATATAATGAGGTCCATAGATCATCGAATGCCACGATCCGGTATCGAGCTTCTTTTTTTCGTCGTCTCCTCTTTATTAAGTCCGGAGAGAAAGTCCTTTTCGGATGACTTCACGCTCGGCATTTTTTTCTCGTTCCGATGGAGGCCAGAAGCCCGTCGAGCCATGTCGATACTCTTCGAAGTCGTATCGACAGGAAGGATCAATTTGTTCACGCACGTTTTCTTCGTCTTTCAACCGAGTCATACCTTTCGACTCTCATCCATCATCTTTCGTTTACACTTCCCATCTGAAGAAGGATATAAATAAATACGAAGGGAAGTTCTTCGTTTTCTCGTTTCGCTCATCGGTGTGTGGTGTGTGTACAGAGGGGAGAAGAAAAAAAAAAGTGCACACTTCTAAATGAGGGATCTGAGGTAGGAGGAAGTTTTCGAACATCATTTCCTGTAAGTGTCGTCGTGCCACGGAACACGGGTTACTATAGGGGTCCTTTCACGAAGAGAGAAGGGAGAAATGGCAAACCTCATTCTCCCAGGGCCAGGGCCATGATAATAGCTGCATAATGGACAATGGAGCTGAGGGGGGAATGTGAAAAGGGAACACCGCGCCGCTCCCCTCTTCTTGTTTCTTCCATCGCCCACCATCTTGGTATATCATTTGTCTGTCTTTTCGTCCGTTCGTTCCTTCGCTTTTTTCTTCAGCTACAGCCTAAGCGATGTACCGAGCGTCTGAGAACTCACGTCTGTCACAAAAAGGGTGAAATTCGCGAACTACCTCAAAGGCTTTTGAAGAGTCACCTTCATGGTCCCTCTTTTGTACTATGCATTCCCCAGCTGGTATGGAGTTTTCAAGGCCTGACTTCGCTTAATTGCTACTTCTACACTGGATGGGATGATCCATAAAGTTCGAAGCTATTAAGCACGATCACATTGGGAAAATCCGCCCTCCTGATTCTTTTAAAGGATATTTTCGATTTCTTACTTACATGATTCCACGCTTCTTTTTCATTGTAGTATTTATTATTCCCCATTACAGCCTGCATGATAAATACGTATAAATATATATAACCTCACATCTTCCCCCTTCGATCGGCGGGATCCCCAACGAAAGGACCATTTGGTTGTCCTTGTTTCGACGGAAAGAGAAGGGAAGAAAGGGTTCGTCGAGTAGAAGATGGCAAGGAAGGGAATGCACAAGTTCCTTCCGGCGTGCAGAGACGAAGAAGATCCATAGCCACAGCCTGGCAAATGGCCTCCGGCGGTCAAGAAAGAGAGGAGGAGAAATGTTTCGTTCACGTGCACAACAACCCCGACTCGACAGCGTTTTCCATTTAAAAGTCTACATGCCCCCCACCCCCATGTCTCTTGTTTTCTTCAGGAAGCCTTGTCGAGGCTCGTAACATTTCAACCGGTTCCTTTATCCCAAGAAATCTGAGGAACCGCGGTACTCGTATCACTTATCGCAGGAGAGATGTCGTGCGCGATTCGGCAGATACGGGTGGTTAGAAGGACGAAATCCGGCACGGGGGTGTATCCAAGGTCAAGAACTCATTCCTCCTCTCGGGGTTACAAGGTCCGATCTCGATCAAACGCTTTTACGACCGCTAAGTGGGTGGAGGAAAATACTCAGCAGGGGAAAAAATCGGCTGACTCAGCGAGGATTTTCGGCCTAAGCTCTGGGGCCAGCATCCACGATGGCCAGATGAAACGAAGCCCTTTTTTGTTATTGGGAGGATGAGTGTTACTGCATCCTTATCTCCTTCCTGCAAGGCGGGGGTCATCAGTCAGAATCAAGGGAGGATGTTTATATAGCTCAAGGCTATTTATCCACCCCTCGTCGTTGGTCCCCGACGGTCCACGGTTTTCGTTTCGCACCATCGCTGCGAAGACGAAAGAGAGGGGAGAAAAAATCCACAGGCCCCAGGAAATCACGTAAATTTCGCATCTCAAATAAAATTCCTGGCCTTTCATCATTCACTCCCTGGGGTTTCCGGTTTCACAGTATCATTCTGTCTCCAGTGCATAATGATCTGCGGCTGCGCGTCGATGATCGACATAATGTCTGTACTTCTGAGAATGATGACGATCGTCATTTGGAACCGTATGAAGGAAACTAATGCAGCTAATACCAAAAGGAATCGCACGGAGAAGAAAGGAGCCGTCTATGGAAATGTAACTGAATAAAGAAATATATACAGACGCTGATCAATGAATCCGCCCATGATGCAACGTCGATTCAAGCAGAAGCCCGTTGAATGAATATTTAGTCTCGAGCCGCCTCGCAGGTCTCGAAACATTTGGGCACAATGGAACTTTTTCTCTATTTTTTTCTCGGAACAGATGGGAGCTGATGCAAGAGCGAAACCTGACAATGGCAGTGAGGATTCCCAGTTCGGCCTTCATTCGCTACTGCACATCTCGTCCCGTTACTTGCAAGAACCGACCTCGTTACGCACTCCCTCGCCCTACTTGGAATCCCGACCTCTTCCACATCGTGACTAAAAAAATGTGCGTTCGGAGAGTCGGGGCAGAAGAGGTGTTGAAACTGTCATCCGTTTGAGGGAAAGAGGAGCTAGGAAGACAAATCAAACGGAAAGAAGCATTTGACACGAGAGGCTGAGTGTCCTTTTTTGTCTAAGACACATCGATCAGATAAGCGCCACTCAGCACCGAGAGAGGAGGTGGAAAGAAAAAAAAAGGGAAGGAAAAGAAGTCCCCGAAGCTCTCTCTATTCTCTTCTCCCCTCCCCTCCGCTCACTGAACAATGCCCATGTTTCAGGCCCAATTTCTTTTTTCTGAATAAAGAAAAGGGGGGTTTCCAGAACAAATTCATTCGGGCAAAATGAGCTCACGAGAGGTGAGAAAGAGTTTGACATCGCCCATCAGTACCAGCATGGAACCAGGATGAAATGCGAAAAGAAGGAAAATCGTGGAATGAAAGAAGATAACCGAGGAAAATATGAAGCAGAGGGATAATGATGCACGCTCTCGTAGGTGATGACCCATAAGGAGAAGCTCGAGAGCATCTGTTCGGCAAACATCCTTCATCCCAGCTGACAGGGAGGAAAGAAGTCCTCTCCCTCTCCCGCCAAATGCTGCTTCCTGAACAGCAGCAAATTCGGATGAACTTTTAAGGGAAAAGGTGGGTTTCGTTCCGTCGAGTAGAGAGTTCCCTTCAGGCGCTTCATGGACAGGGAGATCGATTCTCCCGGACTCTGCGGAGGGAACATGGCTTCCCCTTGGCAAATTAGTTTCATTAACAGAGAGTTTCTTCTATTGGCTCTGCTTGATACCTTCCGGTCCTTTTGCTCCCATATTCGATAAATGGAGTGGAACTCCCTAAGAACGACAAAAATGAAGAGAGAAAGCCGGTGATAGCACTTGTCTCACGAATAGAAAAAAGAAAGTGCACGAGTCTCATATGTCTGTGAAGTAGGAGGGTACATAATTCAATCTTGCGAACAGAGGGGGGTGGGGAAGGAAACCAAAGGAGCCGATAAAACAGGAGTGTAGATGAGCTGTAATAAACTCCTCCAGAATGAGATCACAATCCAGTAATCGGAAGAGAGGAACGGAAAAGGGGAAGAGGAGGAGAAGAGGGAAGAGAGATGGGATAACGAGCCCCCCAAAAGCCCTGTGTGCCCAGAGCGCAAGGAAGCGCCAACGACCCAGCCGGCGTTTCCGGCAATACCTTCTCTTCTCTTCTCCTTCCAACCGATTTCGACAGGGAACTAATTTTCGCGTTCCGATCTTACATAGTCTTTTCCGTTAATAGACCCCCTGCAGGTCGATTCCACGTCGTTCCCCTCGAGAGACTTTCATCATCGTGAAAGACAAAAAGGTGTCTATTCTTCGTCGAAGCGATTTTCTTCACTGGCTAATATATCGATGTCAAGGAATCCGTAACGGCGTGCAATCATCGTGAAGGCCGATAAAAATCTCGGCGGGATCATAAATACGGAAAAAACAGCGTTTGGAAAAAGATTCCAGAGGGAATAATCCTCTCAAAAACACTCTCAACGCGAAATGAAGAACGAAGCGGATATTTGCGACAGAGGGAAGAGGGCTGAACACAATGATATATACTTTCCCCTCTCCTTTACAGCTTTCCCATTTGGCATCAAATCGTCCAGATCAATGAACGAGGAGAGAGAGAGAGAGAGAGAGTGAGAAAGCGAGAGAGAGAGAGGAGAAAGGATGGGAGCCCCCAAGGTTTTCCCCCATATTCCAGGCCAGTATTCCTGTTCCTCTTCATTTTCCTTCCTTTCCTGATAAAGAGCTGGGTCCTCGTCAGGACTTTTTACCGCTAAGTGATGTCAGGGGGTGAACGGTGAAAAGACGGTTCTCTAGCCTGGGGGAAGGCCTTCCTTCCATCTCACATCCACAGATGCTCCCAGGAGTGTGTGAGACGTGAGTGTGAAGGGCGTTGATGGCTTTTGCACGCAACCCACGTACGGACACTCAATCCGCGATTAGACCCCGTAACACTCGCACTTTCGCCTCTCTTTGCACCTAAAAAAAAATTCAGCGGATGGAAGGGTCTCGCCGGAATATTTCCCACGAAACGAACTAACTTGTTTTATGGCTCATTTCAGCGTGTTTGGTGACGGAAAAGCGGCACATGTTCCCAGGAATGCCCCAGGCAGATGGCTGAGGTTTTTTCTCCCCCTCTTCTATCTCCTTGTCCGATGGGCACAAACACACTCGAGACACGAGCCCCGCTGATTTTTTCTCCCGTGCGTTTGTTTTCCAGTCGACGCCGGGTTCCTCGAGCACAGCTGTTTCGGATCCGTGATTACAACGAAATGCATTTTCGCCAAGAGTCCGGAACGAAGATTCAGCGGAGCGCAAAGTACTGGCAAGGGTACTTGTATCCTACTCTCTTCCTCCATTCATCATCGAGGACCGCATCATCCAGATGACAAGGACGGAGGCAGGGAGATGGGAGTTTTAAGTTATCCCTGGGAGTTTTCCAACCGAGAGGATGACGTTAGTAGATGAGAGACCGGTATCGGAGCTTTTTCGCATGAAAACGACGTGAATATCCCTCGCCAAAATAAATAAATATCCTCCATGGATCTGGAGGAAGATTTACACGCTTCATAGCATGCTCGTCTTTCCTCGGCTCCCCCAATACACCAGTCAGTACCGAAACTGATTGGAAGGGAAGAGAAAGAAAAATGAGGAAGTAGGAAAACCAGAGGCGAATGGGAAGAGATGGGAAACATTCCGCCCCGAGCCACCACGAGACAAATGAGCTTACGCCATGGACAGCCATTATCGGAATAAGAGAGAGAGACCTATTTTTTTCCCCCCCTCTCTTCTTCCGTGCCGTTTCCCTCGTTGGTGACTTTAAAAAAATCTGTACTGTGGGCCGTCCTCCTTTTTGAGATGGGAAACCCGGTCGCGAAAATTCCAGCCGATCGTAATGTGTATCACCCGCTCACTTTCCCATAGAGCACGGTTCGGCACACGGTATGAGGTCGACATGGAAACCGTGGTAGCCATTTAGACAATTAAGTTTTTTTCGAAATCACGAGGCAATCCATCAGCCCCGTTGCGAATCAGTTCATTGGGTCAGGCACTAATTGCCTTTTCTGAATTTCGAGTGGATTACGTAAAACGAAATGGGATATGGGCTTAACCCTCCCCGAGACGCTCTCCCATGCATTAACGCGGAAGTTATTTCCTCAAAACTGTTGACGTATGCGATACAGGAAAACTTATATACTTCATGGGGGAGCACGATAAATCAGCAGCATTCCAAGGAGAAAACAGGATATCCTTTCTTGATAAGGCACACAGACAGAACAGGACCACAAAGACCCTGGCAAGAACCAGGGGTCTTTTACGTCGAGAACCATCAGCTGATGTTAATTAAACGGAATGGTACTGCTGGTAATGGAAACCCGTTTTCAATGGGTCGGTGGAATAAATCCGCAGAGATGACACGTGTTGGACTCACCAGGAATGACGATGGATATCGATGACGCCAACGCCACGAAGGGTTTAAAAGAAAACTTGCGGAAAGGGAGGAGAGAGAGAGAGAGAAAGGGGGGGAGAGGAGGTGAAGTTCCCAGTGTGTTCCTCTCTCTCTTTCGAGCAGGAGCAGAGAGAGTCAAGCCAGCTCTATCCTGATCGTTGCCTTGACAAGCAGGATCGCGGCGCAGGGGAATGTGGACCGTGCGGTCGGTGGACCTAAGGTCCACTTTTCCCTGTCGCCTTCTTCTCCCAGAGCAATACAAAGAACCCCGCAGAAAATGATCTCCGAGAAGAAAAAGACGTGTTAATTCATTAATTGAATCACTCCATGATGAGGATGATGAAGGTGACGGGGAATATCACCATGATGGGCAACCGAGAAGGGGAATGACGCGTGCCCATATGTAAGTCGTCGACGAGAAATAAATTTCGTTAAAGCGAGAGACAGGAGGCTGTTTTTCGTTCTTTGGACTTTCAACGGAACCCCGAAGAAAAATCACGAAATGGGAAGGTTATATGTCCGAAACCAGCGTATCATTCCGGACTCTGGTTTCCACGTTTCCCAAGAGACTTTCTTCCCCTCTTCTTCTTCTTCCTCCCAGGTTTTTTTTTTTCCTTTTTTTTTTCCCTCGACAGTCGAGCGCCGTCATTCGAAATTCGAAAATCCGACAACAAATTCAATTATGAACCGAGATCTAATTAAGCGAGAAAGAAGATAAAACGTTAGTTCGTATTCGTCCCCTATTGACATTCATATTTGAGGACCGTGTATTAGCCAAATCCTGGTGCACGTATGTATGGGGGTGCTCTATACCTCGGTCACGCAAGCTCGGCTAATGGTCTTCTATAGGAGAATGGAGAATGCCTTCCTCCTCTAATCCCACATTCGTATAGAGGAGGTTACAGCTCTCTCTCTCTCTCTCTCTCTCTCTCTCAGCTCATCGTAGCGGTCTAGAGAATGTGAGTTTCTGTCCTTTCGACAGAAGAGTTCACAATGCGTAACCACGGAATCGTACGGAGTCTGCGTCTCGGCGCATGAAGCTTTCGACTTTTCGAGTGGAACTTAACGACGGAGAGGTCTGCTAGATTATTTTTTATTCCTATCAGTTCCTGGTTGTTTCCGTGCATGGAAGAGCGGGAACAAAGACCTGGGGTCCTGACTGCACACGTTTCACGTTCTCCCCTCTCACTGAATACGAATGGCAGGGAGGGGGGAGGGGACACCTGTTGACCCATTCAATCGTCCATTTAGACCAGAAGGAGGGGAGAAAGTGGGTTTTCCACGGTGAATGAGATCCGCGGCATACCGACACGCACGAAACCCCGACTCGTCGATGCAACACTGATTGACAAGGTATTTCTTGTGCGCATCCCTGTCGAAGGAAACCATTCAAATAAATCACCTCTTGCTTGTTTTGGAGCTCCGACATGGGCAAGATGTTTTAACGACGCTCACAAATGAGGTTATCCTTGCAATACGGAGTCGAAGAGGAGCCCGAGGGAAACCAGTAGCCTGCATATTCCCTTTTACTGCTGCGATGAAATGCGCTGAATCCGATAGTCGTGTCGCCAGGAGAAGCAAAAAGAATCAGCCGAGGGAGTGGGACCAGTAGCCCGAAGATAATGATGACAGAGACAAAGCAATTAAGAATGATATGGGAAGACTTTCAAGAGGTAATTGAGAGAGTCCGAGTTCGTCATGCAGGCAGGTCACGCCTTGATTCCTTAACCCTCATTCCCATACCAGATGGAAATGCTGTCCTGTCGCACCGAATTCTGTTTCCATTTTGCACAGGAGGCACAGCATATCGACGTGACATTTGTCATCGTGGAGTCAGCCTACAGGCCTGGATGAGAAAGAATGGCCTGGATCTATCGATTTCGGGGTTCCCGGTCGTCGAGGAAATTCCTTTTATCCCGTTCCCTCGTCATGTTTTCCCATATACTCACGTCACACGCGTTATCTCGTTCTATGCTAATGCATTCTTTACATACGACCGTGTCACACTCACATTCACACGAGGAGAAACCTAAGCAGGAGAACATGATGCAAGGCTTCTCCGAAACGTAAACCAAATACGGCGGATTTATTCCATGTTCTCCGGATGATCCTAAAAGAAAACCAACGTCCTTTCTCCGACCGTTCTGCTGCGTAGAACGACTGGAGAAGGAACGGAACGGAGTAACCGTTCGCGACGTCTCGCGCGGAGTCGCTCGGAACCGTCGTGTCGAAGAAGGGCGTCGAGACCGGTCCGGTCGAGATCCGGGTCTCGTCGATCTGCATTACGAACGTTCGGGGTGAGGAGGGAAGAGAATGTTGTTTCAAGTGTATCTGATTCCGAAGGCACAAGTGCACCGGAGGGGGAACTGGCAATCTGCTTTTCCCCTGCCCCATAATGAATGCCAGACAAAAGTGGATTAGATTAGGGTGCATTTCGGTGTGAGATCGAGAGGGAAAGAGAGAGACAGAGGAGATACTTCAGCCTCTCTCTCTCTCCGTGTTCATCCTCGATCCACTTCCGGATAGAAAAAGCCATGGATGCCGATCTGCTTCGTTTCGTCCAAGGGTGCACTGCTCTTCCTTTCTCATGGCTGGCTAAATTTGCACGGGGAGATCGACCCAGAAAGGAAGGTGGCTTTCCTTTTTCGTCGTTTCGCGTCCGTCTACATAAATATACCCGTAATAGGCGCTTATTAGGGGCTATTGGCATAGGAGGACGCGTGGCAATATTCACGTCACTAGCCTTTACGGGTTTCTTTCTCTGCGTTTCAGACGAGATAAGGCACGCTGACAGAATGAGACCATACGAAAGCCATCAGGCTTCTCCACGCGACATATCGCCTTCGACTTCCCGTCCCACTTGTGATCCCAGCGCGAAAGAGTTAAAAAAAAAAAGTTGGACAAAGACCGTCCAGCGGCGAGTTCTCCTTCGGGTGCCCCGTCATAGATGACACCGCCGAAACAATGGGAAGGAGGAGAATAGGCCAAACGGTGGAAGCTTGGAGACGGGAGTCCGTCGGGATGCTTCGTGGTCCCCGACGACAAAGGACGACCGTCCGCTCCCCACCGCTCCCCTCTCTGCTGCTCTATTGGAACTTTCCGAATTTCGAGTGTTGCCGGATGAAAACGTACGAAAGTCAAACGGATGTCGCGCATAGTACAATAGTAAATTGCGGTTAAACGAATGACATCGGTGAGGGTCGATGCAGTAGCGTACGAGCAGCCGCGAAGGAAAGCTCGTCGCTGGCACACAGACGTGGATAAACATACGCAGACATCCGGTCGATTGCATGAGGAACCTCCTTTCTTCGAAGAAGAAAGGCCATCTCTTCAAAGGTAACTCCTCGAATGCAAAGAAACATGTAGACATGTGAATCCAGGAAATACAAAATGTTTTTTCTATCCGATTGTGAACGTTCCACATGGATTATTCTGCCGAGCGAGGCGCCGACAGCAGAGAAGAGTCCTGAAAGGTAGCAGCTGCATGCACGTATAGGACAGTTCTCGGGAGAGCGTTAATGATAAGGAATTTTGTTTTGACATATGCCAAGGCCATAATATTCAAGTACGACAGAATACTAATGATGAAGGCCGACCAACGATGCAGACCGCTCATACGAATGCGAAACATTTAGTTCGAATCGAGCGTGGCTCATCGGGAAACGAGGAAAACAGTATCGTCTGGTTTGGAAGAGATCATCAGCTTTGACAAGTTGATGGCAACAGTAAAAAAAAAGACTGAAGAGTAGAGGAGGGACGCGGAGGCTGTCAATATAGCCTATATAGGGGAAAGGGGATATCCATTGATTGAACGCCCGTATTCTTTCTCCTCTGGGGGCAAAGAGAACGGCGGTGCAAAGGAATGTAGACCTTGTGTCAGAGGGGCATAAGGATCACGATCACGTGCTCGAGAAAGGCGAGTCAACGCGTGTGATAAATGCCTGCCCGACCTTCCACTGTCTCGGCTGGGATTCGGTGGAACCCCTCAAAAGAACATTGTTTTCGTGCCGAGGCACAAAATTGCGGTCGTAAACAATACTACCTTCGTCTCCTCTCATTGCTCACCACGTTCGGAAAGGAAACACGTTCCCGGAGTGAATGAGGAAAGGTAGAGATGGGACAGATGAGACGATACATTCTTCTTCGCATGCTCTCGACGTCATGACAAACGGTGAAAGCTGTGAGGCGCGACAGGGCTGCAGGGATGCGAACGAGAAAAGAGAGAAGAATTCGTCGTAACCATACCCTTGCCAAGACAATAGAAATATATAATTTGACTCGACGGACCTAAGGGTGATAGGTGATGATCGAGAACTCATATCCCCTCCTCCTCCCCCTCTCCCCCTCGAAGGAGTGGCTGAAATACACGAGAACCTCATTAGGATGAATGAGAGGCAACGAAATTGCTGTTCACTAATTATTCAAGCAAAATCGATACCGTCATGGGCGTCAATCTCGTGTCCTCTGCTGCGACGAAGACCGTCGAACAGGAACGAAAATTTATCGTAAGAGAGCAGGACGGGGCGAGAAGGAAGTGGTTTTTCCCTTTCCTTTCCTTGTCCAGCCGCGTTCACGGGAGACTTTTGGTTTCCTCTTCTGTGAGTATAATCGTCCCTGATGAGGGTTACAGACCGGAAAGAGCAACGGGTGGAACGACGCGGACGTGGCGACATCTTCGTTCTCGCGGGCGACCGACGTCGTTACACGCTTCTTCGACAGATGGCTTCCGACGAGACGGCCTCCTCAGGCTACGAGAGTTGATGGGATCCTCGATTCGAGCCGAGCTCGAAGGACGACTGGCGTTCACGTGACGTGCGTGCACTCGCCTCTCACTTCGCGCTCATCATTTCAATGTGTCAGCTGCAGTCAAAGACCTGTGGCTTCGTAGGTAGACGGGAATTGCCAACAGGGAGATGGAGAATTTGTCTCTTTCATTTGGAAGAAGGACAACTTTGATAAGGATCTAATCTCGTAACTTCAACGCAGACAATAGGCCTATTAAAAGCAGGTCGCTTTAGCTATTTGCAGCCTGGATGAGGTGAAAGTAAACTAGAAGTTTCCGACAACCAAAGACTGAGGAAGCACTTAACGGTAATTGGGAAGTTATGATCACCCTCTTCCGATGCAAATGAGTCTTAATATATTGTTCGAATTGAGATGAATATCCCGATTATTTAATCGGAAGTGCCGGCGGATCCTCATTACATCAGGTTAAATGAACATTTTAGGACCCGATCGGCTCATGGGAATTCTCCTTCGTTTCATCGAGGAGAGACGGAAGGCAGGAGACTCACACGGAGCTTATCGAAAGCAACATTCGTTCCACTGATGGTTTCCTGCGGGAGGTGAGGAAAATTCGTCTTCGATGCTCGGAGTGGCTCGATGGAAGGATGCCAAAACACGCGAAAAATTATAGGTTTAACCCAAACGATTCAATCGATGTTTCGATTCGGCAGTTGAATGAGAATATTGACGAGGACGGGACTCGGAAAAGGAATCCGCTTCCACGACACCGAGCGGCTCGGCAAAAACAGGAAAGAGAGGAAGAAATGGAAAATGATTCTCTCTCGAAGAAACGAGGAGGAATCACCGTATCGAAGACGATCATTCCACGAACGATCGTGCCATCGAGGAGAATGAGGAAACGCGCATTTTTCGCATTTTTCCCAAGCTACTTTAAATGGGGAAAGTGCCAAGTCCACCGACTCCAGGTAATAAAATGATATTTACTACCTCAGAAAGCATGCGTCCTTCCTCGTAATTGTGCTCGTAAGTCTGGTACCGAAAAGAAGAGAAAGAAATTTCTCGCAATCGTCACGGGCAGAATGCGAAATACTGTCCTTGTCCTTTTCGATCTTACCCTTCGCGCTTCTTCGCGCTTTCCCTTTCACCGTACGAAATGTCTTCGACGTGATCGATTGCGTGGAGCGGACATATTGCTTCACGTATCGCATACACCGGAGAGGAAAAACCAAAGGGGGAATGGAGCAACGACGGAGCGACGTGATGCCTCGGGGCGAGCAGTCATTACGAGGAGCTTCCGTTTGCCCCCGACCTCATCCACTCTCGCAACCTTCATTGTCGTCTGCTGTCATCCGCTGTCGTCTGCTGTCGCTGGCGGTCTTGGTATTGTTGCAGATCTGCGGGGCACGTTCACGTAGTTCTTTTCCTGTCCGTCATCATGTAGGATTGGATCGTCTTCGCGGCTTTAATGGGAGGCTGAGGAAGCTGAAATGAACGTATCTGAAGAGCCATGACCGTATTTTCTGCCATGATCCTGATGCGAGCCATGACAGTGGAAAGCTCCCCGACGGCCATTACATCCGGAATTCGACGAGAAGCGTGGTATCCTTCGTGGAAGAGAATCTAGGAAAAGAAGCCATGAGCCCCTCGTGACTCTCAGAGGGCTTGGTAATCGTGGCACATCTCGTAACGCATTTGGATCGGAGTGGAACCGAGAATGATCGAAATCTGCTGGGAAAAGATCAGGGTCGGATGGGGGGGGGGGGGGGGGGGGGGGGGAGGTGGGGGGGGGGGGGGGGGGGGGGGGGGGGGGGGAAGCCGATGAAAAGAGGAAGGACCATGGGAGTAATTGATCCAGACGGATTGCTGTTCATCAGAGAAAAAAGGGAAGCACGAGCGTCTTCATGGTTTTCGGGATCCGGGCCAAAGAGGGTGGAAATGAATGAAGTCGGGAAAAAAGATGCAGTGCAGTTTTCTCCTCCCCCATATTTCCTTTCCTTTCATCATCATCTCTCTTCCTTCCCTCCTTCCTTTCTTTCCGTCTCTTTAAGAGACGATAGCTCTCCTTTAATTAAGGAGTCTCCGAGTGCCGCGAAGAGACGGAAGCTGCTCCTCGCACGTGAATTCGGGACGTTCTGGATTCGGACTCTATCGTTCGGTCGGCTTCATCTCGGAACGACTTGCGTGCCGCTGCACTCTGAAGTGAACCTCGCGGAAGTCTCGTGAAATTTCCGTGAAGGAGCGGCCAATCTCGCACTCCCTCGCCGACGGCTCATCACACGAAAGCCCGAGAATAATAGGAAGTTCCGCTCCCGAGATAGTGAAGTGCATCAGCGGACCGCATCTCTACGGCGGCAGAGGAATCGGCTGTGGCTCGGCATTTCCGCTCGCATCTGCCACGGTATGCCATGCGAAGCGCGGCCGTCGGCGGGGTTCTGCGATCCATTCCAGCAATTACGAATGAAAGCGTTCTGGATAGCATCCAAGTCTTACGCAGATAATTTCGTTTCGTGCGGTCTTTTTCGGTCTAAAAGCAAAGAAAAATGTTCTACAGAAAATAATGGGTGTCCATAAAATGACAATCTTTGGCGAATTTTAAAGTCTAAGGTTTGAAGTTTTTTTTTTTTTTTACGTCGAAAAGTTTTTAAAGTTGAAACGAATGTATTTTATGTGCATTATCTGTCTATTTGTAAACCTGAAAATGACGTCACATCTTTCATCATTCCGTTTTCGTGCGACTGAATTTAATTTCTTCGACTCTAAAGTCTCCAGATTCAACAATGAATAAATTTCCCATAGAGAATAATCTTATGGCCCCCCTCCAGTAATTAATTTTAAGATCGCGAGACCCAAAGCCATTCATAACCAGCGAGTCGAAAGACAGAAAGGCGACGGAGAAATCGGATTTTTTTTCACACACGAAGCTACGAAATTCGAAAGTCACGTTGTCTTGCGCACGCGATGAATGAATGCAATTTCCTGAAATGACTTCGATTGGATGAACATTGATTGTTCATGATTGGATCGAAGTCATTAATAGTCTGATCGAACGAAAAGAAATGCGCGGCTTTCGTTACTAATCACTGTAATTAAAATCCACTTGCAAAAAAAAAACCTTTGATGGTGTGAAGCTTCATATCATGATGGAAAAAAAGCCTAAAAAAACGTTTATCAAGGATAACGTAAGTAGTCCGGATGTCTTAATGTTCTTTTTTTCAGATAATTAGCGTTCTGAATCGCACGATGAATGATCGCAGTTGCAAGAAAAAGGGCCAAGGTTCATGGACCTTTCACGGACCGTTTATGGACCATGGGGAACCGCGTGTTTCTCGCTCCGTTATCGGTGTCAGTGACCAGTTTCCCACGGAATCGATCGTTTTTATCCGCAACGAAACCCGAAGAGGAATGGCTAGGAAGACGAATATGGCGCAACGGTGCCTGCCCGAGTTCTTAATAAGCCACCGCTAAGGATTACCGGTTCCGCGCGATCGATATGCTGGTAGGCGGAGATGAAAGGCGCCGCCCGCTTCTTCTGCATCCTTTTTTTTTTTTTCTATCACCTTTTCTATTCTCTGCCGTGCAAATCATCGCGAGTTGCCTCATCCAGTCCTTGCATGCAACCGCCGTGCATCCTGGACGAAGAGTCAAGGAGAATTACGGATGCGAAAATGCAACTCTCTCCTCCCACCGACTTCATTCATCGGCGCTAATGAGACGGGACTCGTTTTACACGATGTTAATCAGTGAAAGGGTTTCACAATATTTACAAAAAAATAATCCCTGATCGAGAACCAGTAAAAAAAAATTCAGGAAATCACAGTAGAATTGGATTACCACGTTGTCCGAAACAAAGTCTAAATTGAGGGAATTCCAGAGATGCATTCCGAGGCCATCGATATCCACAGCGAGGGGGGGAAGGGGAAGGGGGGGGGGGGGGGGGGAGGGGGCCTGCCCTCACTTTTCCCATGGCCATTTTCCATTAGGAACTCGTTAAACTGCATTCCAGCGAGGAAGTCCGAAGTTACTGGGCGTGACTGTGCTGCATATTAGGGGGAAACTTCCGAGGTTCCGTTGAAAAAGTTTTCTCGGGAAGTCTCCGTCCGACTTCACAAATCTCTTTATGAATGTCTTTCTTTTTCCTTCGTCGAACTTAACCGATTTCACGCTTCGAATTTCTGAATTCGACTGTCGGGAAAGTCGATTTTCTTGCACGATCCCTCGCGGTTTTTAATCGTTTTAAATACTGAAGAATTTTCAACTTCTTCTTTCTTTCACCTGCATTCTACGGAATGCAGGTGGATACCCAAAAGGGGATCCACCTGCAATACCTTCATTTTTTTAACGTTAGGGGGGAATCGGAAGGATAAAAAAGATATTCTCTTTATTGATCTAATCCTTAGAGGAACAATTGAATGGAATTCTCGCCTGCGCATTCTAGATTAGGCACTTTCGTCTTCGGACGGTTTTTTCTGCCGAAGGGGAGGCGATTTTCATTTCGGCGAAGCGTCTCGAATTGGAACCTCGAGCATTATTAGAAGTATTCTTTGCCAATTTAGGATTTTCACAGCGAGAAAAAACTGAGTGCACCGTTGTTATATCAGATGAGAGGGATTATACAAGACTAGAATTGTGATCTCGGTTTTATTCTTCACGTCCATCGTTCTATTTTCATCTTAACTAGGTAATACATCATTAAAAAAAAAAACCGGAATGCTTCTATCTCCTCGAGTGAATGTAGACCATTTTTTTTTTTCCCTTTCATCTCTCGGAATTCCGTGCCACGATCGGGGTGAATTCCCGTTGGAAAGCCCCCTTCATCATCGATTCCGTCTAGAATGCACGAGGATCCTCGGAGGATCCTCGACAGGGAGGGTGAAACAAAGACGGATGGCTTCATCCCTCTATATCTCTGGCTCGTCCCTCGATATCTTCGCGAGTTCTCTCACCTTTTCTATGGCGTGATCGGATGCTCTTTCTCTCCAGTCGACGGATTTCATCATGGTCTGGCGGGTCGCTCGGTTTCTCTTCGGGTATTCCGCCGTGGCATTCCGATCAGCCAACGAGCCGACGGCCGAAGGAATTTCATCCACGATATGAGAAATGTTGCTCATCTTTAGAATCGTCATTTATCATTAGTTTTGTCTTCGCTGATTTTTTTTGCGATCCTATGGTAGATACTGTGCGTTCTTTTCGACCATTATACCGGTTACATGAATCATTTTGCAAGTAACTGCAACCGTGAATCCTGAGATTCCACGATTTTCTTTATTCCATGTCACCAAGAAGGAAGAGTTCATTAACAATGTGAATCACGCCGTCTACAATGTAAAGTAACATAAAAACCATGATTCAGAAAATACAAAAGCTTCGCATTTACAAGATTTCCGGAATAAATTTTTCCTACATTGAAAATAAATTTCGAATTTCGCTTTTACACAAAGAAAACTTTCAATTCATGAAGTTCATGACAACGAAAGGGGATGAACTTGTTTCCCTTAGGAATTAAGTTGGAAACGATGGAATATCGACGTGGATGGCAGGAGTCGAAGAGAAGTCACCGCGATGCTTTTTACGCCGTTGCAGGCGTATCGATGTGGGGTGCGGATCGGTGCGAGAGTGCGAATGCGTATTTGCATTTGTGTCTGGAGGTGCGTTGTGCATTTGCGTTCGGATATGCGAGAGTGAGTGCAATCGTATGTGCACGTGCAAGTGCGTGCGAATCCACGCGATGGTATGTGTGGGAGTGCGCGTGCGATTGTGTGGAATCTGCAGGTGAGGAATGCACGAACTCAGGCATTGACGATGGAATTGACCCAAGTGGCACCCACTGAGGCTCTGATGTAGACGGCATATCCATCCGATCCGCAATAGTTCTGTGTGACATACGAGAGGATCCCAGTCAGAAAGGCTCGTCCACCGTACCGCAGCACAAGAGGTCCACCACTGTCTCCCTACGGTCCCATTCGGGGATGAAACAGAGAAATTCCACACAAGGTTGAAGAGTACCCGTTTAGCAAGACTGAGACTACAGAGGACTCTTGATATTTTACGCGATATCTTCTAGGAATACTGTATAACTGATAAGTATCATCGACTTTTTCAAGAGAAAAGTGTAAAAAATGTAATATTAGTCAAATGGATAATTTTTAAAAATTGAGCCAAGAAGGATGGAATGCTTCCAGTCCTTCATTTTTAAACCTACATGACCGCAGTGCTGATTCTTGTAACTCTACCCAGACCTGCAAAATACCCTCGTGCCTTTCCTCATTTACATTCCAGGGGAGCTGGGTGATATCTCTTTCGAGATATCATGATACCAGTAATGCACTCGGTGACGGGTGGGAGGTGACCCACGAGCGACGTGTCCACGTTTCACCTGCGGTCGAGACAGCAGCGCGTCTGGCCTTCACCGAGTCCAAACAGAGAAACCCAGACAGGCTACAAGGCAGATCCTTTGGATCGAGGAAGAATTCCTCTCTAGGAAACACTTCCCAATATTATACTTATTCTCCTTGATGTCTCGGTCCTCCTTCCCTTTCCTCCCCATCCCTTAAGAGTATGTAGTTTTCCCTCCTTGGATTCGGAGTGCGTTCACTAAACGAACGCTCAGTGACTTCTATCGGTTTTTCTGCTCAAATGTGGTTAACTCCTCTCGCTTCTCCCCTGATAAAATGAATTAGCAGAGTGCACCTGAATGTTCACCTTCTTCTATTCACTGCGAACAGTCACGTTAAAACGTAGGGCTGCACCGATGGCCACATGTGGACGATGAGTCGATGGCCGATTATGATCTCATACCCATCGGCTGTTGCCGACGCCGATTGTGACTTGAAGGCAAAAGGCGAACAACTAAGTCAAATGCTCGTTCAAATAGGTCCATTAGAAAGCCAGAACTATCAGAAGAATCAGAATTATAGACCAGAAGTGGCGATAGTGCATGAATGCATCCCCGGGGGGGAGGAGGGAAGGGGAGCCGGCGAGGTGACTCCCACTTGGCGCTTGCAGACGGAGAGACGGTGGGGTCTCGCTGCGTTCCGGTTTCGCGCGGTTCCGTCGCCTCCGTCTCGATCGACCGTCGAGCGACGTCGACGACAGGGTGCCGAGAACGTCGAGGATCCGAAGAAACGAATCGCGGAAGCGATCGGACGATCTTTCGTCGATTCGTCGTCGGGCGACGGACGGGGACGTCGGGTGGCATTTTCGCGGTTTGTCGTCGGCGAGGACCGTCTCTATTTCCACCGGGTCCGGTCGGGTCGGATCTGTCGTCCGATGTCGCGAGTGCGACATCGGACGACAGATGAACCCGTAATAACTTGCGACATTTCGCGAGTTGTTACGGGTTTCTCCCTCTCGTCACGTTTCTCTCTCTCCCCTCGTCGAGACTTGCACCCTTTACGGTTCCCAGAAATAATAAAAGGATCTCCGAGCAGAGAGAGGGAAACGCTGAAACTTGCACGATCGCCATGTATACGATGACTCCATGCATCACGGTCTCGCATCCACGCTATCATCCGCTACGGAAAGCGAGGGCGCCCCACGGTGACCCACGACGACCCACGGTGACCCATCCCCACCCGTTCCATCCGGAAACCGAAACGTCGTTCCTCTCCTCACCTCGTGGAAGTTGACTCTCTTCCTCGATGGTCGGACGGTGGCAAAGCCGACGTGATTCGCCTGCTGGGAACGGGGCAGGGAAGGCAAGGGATTCGTCAGGTCCTGCCCCGACGGGATGCTCTGGGAGCGGAACAGGCTTCGTTCGCCTTGCCACAGGCCCAGAAGGTCTTCCGTCACTCCCGTCGTCATGATTCCGCCGGCTGGAAAGGAATTTTTCGTCATGGCATCAGAGGTTCAACGAGAGGGGATTTCGGGGGAATCCGGGACGGGAGAATTCGTGGCCGAAACGCGATCTCCCGCGTAGCACTTTTACGGCTTCGTCATTTGTTTCTCCCCGATTAAGTCTCACGCGACTCGATATATAAAAAATCATAATAATAATAATGGCGGCAACGCTAAGCGGATATGCAGGAAAAATGATGGAGTCGGAGTAACATCGCCAGGTGATTCCTCTTCCCGTGAAGAACGGTTCTCCGGCCGCGACGAGCTATACCGACATCGCCTGGCCGCGTTCCTTTACCGTCTCGCTCGGTCAACGTCACGCTAAAAGCAATTATCCAGGACGCATTTCGTTTTCCTTCCTCGGATGATGAGTCCGGCCGCATTCGGCGGTCCGTGACCTCGTCTGGGAACGAAAGGGAAAAGCGTCGGGGGATTCCCTCGTTCGGATGGCGATAAATATGTTTTTCCGTCGCGGATGCGAAGGCTGGATTTTCGTTCTGAGCTTCGGCGGGGATGACTTAAAGCCGACCATCTGGATGAATGTTGCTTTTTTATTAGTGTATTTTTCTTTTGCAATCCCTCCTTTCCGAGACAATGATGGGATCATTCTTCTTTGGATGAAGAATCCCACGGGGCACAAAGTCCGTCAATATCAAGAGTCCTCTGTAGTCTCAGTCTTGCTAAACGGGTACTCTTCAACCTTGTGTGGAATTTCTCTGTTTCATCCCCGAATGGGAGGGGAAGGGGTGCCGGCCGATTCCGTCGTTAATCACTTCGAGGGGCAAGGGCTTATTTCCATCTCTCGCCTGTGATCGGAGTGGAGTGGGGGATGACCATCCCAATAGGTTATAAAACTAACGAAACTAACGATACCTCCAACTATCAATACTGTTCTCGACGCGTCGTGACAGCCTTACTTTTTCCTGTTGCTGATGCCATTTACCGAGCCGCATTGCCGCGGTTTTTTTTCTTCCGTTTTTATTCGTTCGGCATCTTCTTTGGGCATCGGCATTGCTAGCATGCTAATCCACCTATACCCGATTGCACTGACGGTGCCATATCGGCAATATGTCGATGCAACGGTACTGCTCGATTAAAAGGATGAGAGCGGCGAGGAAGATGCTGATCGCCCGGAAAGCCCTTTCCTCTTCACTCATATCACTACTAGAATATATACTATTCGGAGAAAGAAGGAATATTCCGAAGTATTCCGAGATGGATTTCTTGGCTTGCAACATTTGATTCGCTGGAGCACCAGCTAGGTCAACATTTACACTCTTGCAATAGCACTTCGAACACTTGAGTTTTTTTTTTTAATACTTTGCCCACTGGACAAGGGTCATGGCCAAAATGCAAAAATTTTTTCTCGAAAATGCTTGTATTGTTGTATGTTTATGATAATTTACCAATGGTATCTAAATAAGGTGTCAATAGTTGGGAACTAACACGGTCATGGACGATGGTTTTATCCTGTCAGACCAAGTCTGTCCTATTACTAGTATATTGACGCAGGACAGAAGGAAAGTCCTTCTCCCGGTACCATGTCATCATCATGCTACCGACGCAGCATGTGTGAGAGATATGTCAAGTACTTATCACTTGACATTTCTCTCGCCATCGCGAATAGTATCGACGCGGCATGCAGACAGGCCAGACAGGGAAGCAGAGCTGGATTTTCAGCCGGTTCGCTCTCCCTCGGCTTCTGGGCTCACCCGATTTCATTCTCCTGTTTATTATCCCATGCCGAAGAGAATCAATCGGAACATGCAAGTGAGCATCATTGTAGGAAGGGCCTGAGAATCGCATCGAAAAGGGATACTAAATTTCGGCAGCGACTACTCGTGGCTGCGATTCCATGGAGACTGATCAGCATAGCCCACTCTGCCTTCAATGACTTGACACAACAGTACTGTTGCAGATCACGAGCTGCCACTGAATTTCAGTTCCAGCTGCGCTCTTCGGAATCATGAGTTTTCTCCTTTGAGTTACGAATGATGCCTGTTGCACGGATACCTATAATTTCTTACAACAAATATCCTCCAATATCGTCTGGAAAAATTACTGAACGATCTGAAGCGCAATCGACAAATATAGACGTATGCAACTTTCTCGAGTCTGTTGGAAAAGGTATGATCACTAGTCTCCATGAGTCTTAAGGTGCTGAAAAGATTAAATGGTTGCTCATTCTTGTAGGAAATGTTCAGAAATTAACATTGGCTATAACCTCCCCGCCAAAAAAAAGCTTCACATATAATGATTGATTCGAGATCAAATAAGATTGTAGTGCTACCCTAGGGAATGTGGCGCTGCAAGAAACGCTTGGCAGTGGCTATTCGCTTTCTATCGTTCGTACAATATTTGCAACCGATCGGCCGATTCGGACGCACTACTGCCCGACTAACTTCTTCCTTACTGTTGGCTGCAATCTATTCATTTCTCCCTCAATGTTCCCTTAGCTGATGTCCAAGTTATTAATCATGCCTACTCTTCGCCCGAAAATGCTTCTGTACATATTGCAGTCGAGAACTCAGTCTAATTTGATAACATTGGCAATGCAAGTGTCCTGGCCATCTCTGTGCTTTTGCATATCTAACCCGATGGCATATACAGGGTGGTCCAAAAAAAAGGAACACTATTCAATGAGCATTTTAGGTGTGATGTTATCGAGGAAATTTTTCCCGGTTACATGTAATGGAAGAAGAATTATCTACAAAATGCATTTTTCAGACTTGAAATATCTTAAACGATGATGTATAAAAATTTATATGAATTTCAGTTACGAAAAATCGGCGTTGCGCTGAACGACCGCCTACGGCAGCAGGCACGTCCAATCATCCTCGCGACGTCTGCTGAGGTCAGCGTTTCCCTTCCCCTTCTCGTGAGAGTCAGGGCGTCAAGGGGATGTTGGCTTGAGTCGGTGAGCGCAACGCCGATTTTTCATAACTGAAATTCAATCATTTTTCCTAAGTCACCGTTTAAGATATTTTAGGTCTAAAAAAAAGCATTTTGAAGCTAAACCTCTCTTCTTGCCATTTCATGTAACTGACAAAAATTTTCTCGAAAGCACCACACCTAAAATGCGCATCGAAAAGTGTGAACTTTTTTGGGTCACCCTGTATGTTCTACGCTCTAAGTTCTAAGAGAGTGATACATGACACGTACGAAGCCGCAAACTCCTGTGTTCAGGGAATTTGCTTTCACGCAAAAGTGTCTGTTGTCGGAGGAGGGGGCACAATTGTCGGATGTGATGGTGAAGTCGGAAAACTTCTTGAGGGTAGTGCTTCCCTTGGTAACCCCGGTAACATCGACGCCTCCCCACCCGTACGCTTTCTTGTTGCATCCAGATACGGCAGTCCCCAGAACGTCAGACATCGGATAGCAGATCGGCTGGATGGTCGAGTCGAAGGTGAGACGATTGGGCAAGTGGATCAACCCTACGTGATTCCCAGTGACATTCGCGACTGTTCCGACTGAGAGGAATCGAAAAGAAACCATGAAGGAGCCCAAGCATTCGATCGAAGATTCGCACAATTGCAATCACGTGACGTTCGATGCGAAGACTAACTCATCAGTTAATACTTTTTTTGGGTTAATTTAGAGGATTCCGGGCTGTAAAAATAGAGAAAAGCTCTCACCTCCAGTATAATCGGGATGAGTTTTCCAATAATCGGCAACTATGGGAGTGCCTGTCCTGATAGTAGCACTCCCCACCCAGACTGTCACTTTACTGGCGTTCGCGAGGCGCCTGCAGTTGAAGAGAAACAAATGAGATATCAACAAATATCGCAAATATATGAATGAAAAAAAATTGATACTGGAAACCAAGGCGTAAAGAATATATTTTACCGAGCCAAAGCGATTGTGTCGTGTCAACAATATTGAGCACGACTTCCTACCGGTGGCTGTAAGGAAATCCTTTCATAGCAGTTTAAAATACGCGTGCGCAACGTGAACATCCCATAAGTATAAGAAGAAAAAATGTCACTTTCCCCGGGTAGATGCACCAAGCAGAAGTGACGACGAATTGATCGCTGACGATCATACCGCTGCAGTTGGACACAAAAGTGGAGGAGGAGGATCCGACCTCGACATCCAGGAAGGCCATGAAAGGAGCTTCATTTATGGTGGCCTGGGATCCACCGAGGATGAGGGGATCATCTTGCCTCCCGAGCCCATTCCCATTTCCCGTGACCAGTCCGAGGAATCCAGTCCAGAATCGGCCGAGCCAGGTCTGTCTTCCACTGGTGTCACTCGAAGAGCCACAAGTACTGCTTACCACTAGACGGATGCAACCAGAACCGGATGCACCTCTTTACACGGTTCGTTTTTTTTTTTTGTCTCATTCCGACACTGAACGCTCTTTCAATGAGGATGGACTTTCACTTTCTGGATGGACTCACGCCATAGTTATGGAATTTGAACCATTTAGTTTAAGAAGACCTTCTACTATTTAATACTCCGTCATGCTTTCTAAAAGCATCATTCGATTAAAAAAAAAACCTTTAGCGTTGACTGCTCGTATTACGTACATATATATATATATAATAAAATAAATCCTTCCACGGCACCCTGCCGGTATTGGAGATATGAGGGGGGATGAACCACATCCCAGACCTCATACTCGTCTTAATTCTGAAGGACACGGCGAAGGATGCTGGCCGTGCCCAAGATTGCTGTACGCTGGAGGATATCGAGTGAGATTTCACACTCCAGCTTCTTGACATGTCCTTTGAAGTCTTTCAGGACGACGCCAGTAGTGCCTATGATGATCGGAACTATGGTGGTCTTCATTCCGCACAACTGTTCCACTTTCAGTTCGGAGTATTTCTCCAGCTTCTCCCTGGTCTTCTCTTGGAGGTTGTTATCGGCTGGGATGCTCACATCTACGAGGAGGGCGGTCTTCTTCTCCTTCTTATAGATCGTAAGGTCCGGCCTATTGCAGCCTATACTGCGATCTGTAATTATAGGCATGTCCCATAGTATCTTGGTGGAGGCGTTCTCCACGACAGACTCTGGCTGGTGTTCGTACCACTTATCTGGGACTTCCAGGCCGGCTTGCTTTGAGACACACCAGTGCACATACTTGCACACTTGGTCGTGCCTATACAAGTACTCCCTCGGGGCTAGTTCNTCTGCTCGAGATTATGCTCCATTTCAAATCCGCCAGCGCAAACAAATACGGTCTATCTTAACTGGCCGCAGCTCCCAGAGCGCTGGTCAGACCACACTGAAACTTGCCCAGCTATAAGCTAAGACTCCCCTCCATGTTACTGCCATAGCCCCACTCCCCTCCTCTCTCTCAAAGTTCAGCCATAAAACCAGTCTGGAAACATAATAGCCACACCTCGTATATATATATATATTTTTTTTTTTTAAGTCGACACGATCAATACACTACAGCATCTTCTGTTTACCCTCTCTGTTTAGGTTCAAGAGACAGGCTGAGGTGTTAGGTATTACTGGAACATAGAAGAAACAACTGAATTTAGCCCGTTTCGGCTGGAGGAAGATGATCCTGACCTCATGTCCGATTAAATCTCATCTTACAGCAACGATCGAAACGGCAAGAATGAAGAAAGATGAAATTAATAATGAGAGCTAGACGAAAGTGATCCGTACGAGATCCTAGACCCGCCCGTACCCGATCGAGACGACACATGAGAAATGAAAGCTGAGCAAAAGCAAGACAAAGTGGATATCCGAGAAGGCGAGACGAGAGGGGAAATGGGAAAATGATGAACCGCAGACAGGAAGGGAGTCCTCCAGGAGGAGGACTGCACCGCCCACACCGACAAAAAATATTACATTTCCTTTTGTTTTTTTTTTCTTCATTGTGTTGGACGTGATGTGATCCCTGAAACGTCCTTCCTCGATATTAGATATTCCACATTTAAGTGGTACTTAAAAGAATAATCACACTCACACAACGATCACGAGAATAATCACATCTAAAAGAACTTCATTTCACTGAATGACGTCAGGAGAAACAACTTTGGACCTGACCGAAGCAACTACGTAGTGTCAATTTTCACTATGTGAAATAAAAATCTCGGTAAATTTCTTACGTACGGGGAAGAACCTTCGACATAGGTCTAATAGAGAAATGCGTTCCTGTCATACGAGCATTGTCGACAAAAGAGATTTTCTTCACTTTAAGACATGGTTTATCAAGCATGACTATGAAGAGGCCTTTACTCATCATTCGAATAAATGCTGAGACGAAGAGAAAATAAACTTTAGCTACATCTTTCCTATGGCTGATGTCTTTCGAGGTCTATGGAAGCCGATTTAGGTCGGAATATGGTTTCCCTATTATCACTAAGTTGTTTTTCTCGGAAATATCCGATTCTACGTCGTAAATATGAGAGCATGTGATCCTGGATTTCCCCTCAAGCTCTGAAAAAATAAGTCCTGTATTTCTTCGGAAATCCCACTTCGTGTTGCTCCCGGAATTTTTTCCGTCTTCCTCCTGAAATATTAAGGCTACATTCCACGTAAGGGTCCTGCATTCCAAGTCCGATCGCAAAGAGGAAGATTTTTTCTCATTCGCAAACGTGAGTCGCGAATGCGACTCACGTTTAGACTAGGTATCACTTTTAAACTAGGTATAATTGGAAATTATACCTAGTTTAAAAGATTCATTGAATGATCTCATGAATTGGTAAACCATTCCAAAAAAAAAAGCACCGTGGGGTATACCTATCTGGAGAAGAGAAAATCGGCCGGAATCCCAAACCCCATTCGAGGCAGAGCTACAAATGGTCCTCTTCTGATTGAATTCGTGTGCTGGCAAGAAGTGGAATGAGACAGAGTTAGAGGGAACGCGTGAGACGGGAGCCAAGAAGGGCTAGACAACCTTGGGACTCGGGGTCTGTCCGGACGAACGCCGGATCCTTTTCTTCCCTGCACCGCTCGGGTTTTTTTTTTTGTTGGAGAGGTATGATACTTTCAACTTTTCCGTGAGAGTACCGCACTTAAATCTCACGGGTTAGTGAGGACAAGTCACGAAATGAAAATTACATTTTTTCGAGTATTCCGAGAGGAAACAAGACGTCTTCGAGAAAAATGAATGCAATTAAAGAATCCCTGAATGGAAAATCTGAAGGGTAGGCACGAAAAATTACCTCCGTTAACGGGACAACCGATTCCGACAATACAAGGACTTGAAATTTACGGGAAGATGAGAGGAAAGCTCCCTTACGTACTTTCGTCGCTTGGAGCGAATCCGAGGTTTCCTCGGAACGGCATGTCTCCGTGCGAAAAGAGGAGAAATCGTTTCCGCAATGAAGCGGGATTCCCTTTTCCTCGCATTAAACGGCAACTCTGCTACCTATGCCTTACTCGGACTTTTCCGAAACATTTTTTCCCGCAATGATGCTGTATGAGCGAAAAGAGAACAGGCTGAAAATTTTCCATCACGACTAGGTTTTCCACATAGTGTGTGGCTTGGGGTATGGAATCAATCCGAGTTCATCCCGCCCCTAGGAGTTCGATCACGAGTTGAGGGATTTGGACACGGAAGATAGACTTTAATTTTGCTGTCCACCAGATAGAAAGCGATGTTTCCGTGGGACTGTTCTGAATATTGATTTTCCTTTTTGGAATCGGGATGTAAGTACGAGTTCTACCGATTCCCCGAAAAAAATACCACCACCACAAGGAAACCGAGAATTAGGACATTTAAAATTAATTCCCCGAAGAAGATGATGGAACGGGCGTACGTGAGACGGCAGGAGGGGCAGAGGAAGGGCAGCTCCCTGTGGAACCTCCGCTCTTTCCTTCAACGAGGATCAGAAGAAGACTGCAAGAGGCGAGGAGCTTCATGGTACACGGTGACGGCGGGAGGCTCTGACTCCGACTGATGCGACTTCGACTCTGTACGGCAGACGAAACGTCTCCTGCCTTCGAGGAGGGCGACGAGCCGATGCAACGACGTGGCGGTTTGTGACAGGAAAGAAAACGAGGACGAGTTCTGGGAAATGTTGGGATCCGAGGAAAAAACAATTCCGATGATCCTTCCTCGGAAAAGAATTTCTGATAAACAGGAAAGCTGGCTTTTGCAAGGCTGTCAGTCTTGTCACACGCGTGCCGGAATAATCGCGAGGAGAGAACAAGGAAAAACTGAAAACCGAGTGAAGAAGCCGAGTAACGATAATAAAACGTGCAAAACTCCACTGAAAGTCCCCATGTCATTTGCAAAGCCCTCCAAGCCGAGGGATTCCGAAGTAATGAATTCCACTCGCTCAGATTGAAAGGGTGGAGTTCATTCTAGATGTTCTTGGATCCTGCCGTTTCCGGTCTTCACGATGCAGACGAAATGATGGTCGATACTACGAAATAACGTCTGAAAGGATCGTGGACCCATTCGGATACCAAAGGTTCACGATGCTTCAGGCGTATAAGATTCAAGATGTACCAAAGGAAGACTGGCACGTAAGTGTAGTTAGGTGGCACGATTTTTCACTCTATTCGTGTGATGCCCATTAAACTCACCCGAACGCACAACGAAAAAAAAAGCACCGCTCGAGGAGCAGTGCGTTTTTTATTTGCACAATCCCGTATTTGCCCGCAAAAGTTTGTGAACCGACAAGTCCTTCGAGGCATATTGGCATACCGTTCGCAAATATTTACATTTTCGATTTAAACGTCCACTGCTTTCTCCCTCGTGATGGCTCGAAGCAGATCGCAGACCAGAGTCGATCCTCGCATTTCCTCTCGAAGGTATCGCCGAAGAGTTTCTTTCCAGGCAAGGCTTCATCGGGTTGAAGCGTTTTGCCGCTAGGGGGCGAGAGCCTTGAATTTCAATCGTTTTCGCAATTGAATATATCAGACTCTATCTTGGCAATCGGACACGCTATCGACGTGGGACCTTCGCCTATCGATTAGGCTGAGTCGATTAGGTTACACCGAGTGGAAAATCCTTCGATAAAAAATGCTTAAACCTAACGTTTTCGCCCTTTAGAATCTAAATGATACGTAAACGATGCTAGTAGGGCAAATCTGTGAATTCCGCAACGACTTTGGATCCCAACTATTTGTTCCCTTCTTTCACTGGAGCTGAAAGCGTCTATGTGCACAGGACCATGTTGATGATACCTTCAATGATACGCGAGGAAAAGACGAATCGGATGACTCGAAGCACGGAATGATTCCTCTCGTTAGAATTTACAGGGTTAGATTTTGTTGCGATCGTCCTTTCCGATGAGCATTCGGCTGATTCCGCAACCCTTTTGCTAAAGCCGCAACACTATTCTGGGAATTCCGCAACCCTTACTTCTTCCATGCCCCCTCGCCCTTCAAGGGCGAAATTATTAGTTTTCATGCCCTTAACTTTGGCAATGATGGATAATAGTTCTTCTCGTATTCAGATTTACCAGGAGTTCAGGTATAAAGTACAACAAAAAAAAAAATCTCAACCAAACGAAGCGAAAAAGAACGTTTCCGAGAATCCCCATGACAAGTAAAGGGCGTCTTTTGTCTTTTTCTCTCGGTTTTTTTTTTTCGGCGATGGAAAGTTGGGGCCTCGAGGCGTGTTTTAAAGGGAAGGACCTCCAACGTATGCCGTAAACTATCCTGGCGTTTTATTTCAAGACAGTGAAATTATCATACTCTCGATTTCCAATGTTGAAACATTATTTGCCAGCCCTCCTCGACTATCATTTATGGTTGTTCGTGGCACTCGATGCATTTTGGAGTCCCACGCAAGCCCACCCTGCCAGACTTCGTGGCGTTAATTGCCGCATCTTGATCTTCCTGCAAATTCTTATTTTTTCCTATCCTTCTTCCTGCTTGGTATTGGCTATTTCCTTTGTCCTCTGGCTCTTGCTGATTTTTTTGGTTTTACCTTTGGGGTTTCCCATTTCTTTGCAAATGGCAATATCCCAACTTATTATAGGTAATCATGAATTGGAAGTCGGATGCGACATGCACAAGCACGACAGAAGACTGAGCGATAAGAGTGCGAAATTAAAAACCTCGACCTCAGGACGATACAGGAAACGTCAGCAAGAAGTTACGGAATTCACCGATGGTTCATTTTCCGATCGGGCAATCCCGCAACGTCTGCACTGCTGATACTTAAGGAGTTATGCATCTCAATCGCCTCTTACTCGGTCATAAAACTATCAAAGGACTGAATGGAGATGCAATCTAAATTGCCATATGCCCTAAAATAAATTTATAGATAATGTTCGACACGAGTCGAACAATCGGACTCTCGCTATAGAGCACGGATTCCAACGAGGAGGAGCACCTTGCTTCCGTTGTCCACACGTCATTATTTATCCAACTGAGATGAAAGAGCTGTGAAAGCAGTGATGTCACAGTACATATGGCACTATCCATTAAGCTAGATAGGGTACTGATTGAGGTTCATCAGGAAAATGATGCAGCGGAAAAGTGACATGTTGCGGAATTACCCGGCAGTTTCACGAGTGTTGCGGAATTCCCAGATTTGCCCCATATCAATTGTACTCGCGGGAACAGGGAAAAATATTTTGTCGAGGAATCATTCATGTACGGTTCCCATAGACTTTGGGTGAGTTCCCGTTGAGAATCGACGCTTTCGTCCTCTAACTGCTAAATGCAACCTACGATTGAAATCGTGCCTAAACGAATTGCTGGATTCGACGAGATTTTTCGGGAAAAAACATTTTGAGTGGATTCTTTGAGACATGATTCTCATTGTCCTTGTCCATTGGTATTGTCCTTGACCCAGAGTGACTCGAACCGACCCATTGACTCGACTCACCTTTTTCGCCTCTGGGTCACTTGAGTTTCTCATTCCAATAATTTGGCATTTTTGTATCCAGAGAGTCGGATGAATTCCAAGCAACTCAGGCAGGAAATAATCCATACCCTATAATTTCATGACTCGTGACTTTTGTTGCACTCTGAATAATTAGATCCTACTTTTTGCTGTCGAAAGCTGTAAAAAAAAATCGCGGTGCTTAATTCCTAATCTTTTTCACTCTCTTCGACCTTCGCAATCCCGAAAAGAAAAAGACTGGTAACTGCATCGGTACGGAAAGTCCCATCGACTGACCAAGAAATGACGAAAACGGTTTTCCGAATACTTTCTTCGGAAGTGATAACTAGATTTCGAAGATGCCATCGATGGCTTAAGTCAGGGGTGTGCAACTTTTATCCGCAATGAGCCGCATGAAAATGTCTGCCTCTTCACGTGGGCTATAAAATGCAAAAGAAAACTAAGCGATAGGGAGAGGAATGCATCGCCCAATGGAAGCGTCTCGCCTGAAACGTCACTGCATCTCAATGGCGTTCTGCACCCTTCCCTTCCGTGCTCATATACTTCCTAGTGTCGATTGCACGTCATCCAACAGGTTTACGCCTCGGTAGGAGTCATCAACAAGATCCATCCCAAGAAGCTGATGTGCTGGAAACCTCTTCCTTCCATCGTTATACCGTATAAACAGTATCACAAGCCGTCTCGAGCGTGAGTGTGTTGTATAATAAAAAATGTCCAGGGATTCATTGCTCAAGATGCATAGAATAACCAGATAGGCCCGAGTAGCTCACGCTCCTGGCGGCCGTAGGAGCGCTATTACTTCAGTCACGGCCTTTTATACCGCAGTTACTACTACGGCGAGGGAAAAATGCCTCGAAGCATCAAGCCACTCTTTTGGGCCTCGTTCATTCGTAACCTAATAACCTTAAGCTTCTCACTCACTTCTGACTGACTTCCCAAAACCTCGATGCTCTTCACAACTCCTCCCCTTCCAAAACCATTTGAAAACCATCCAATGCACGCTGTAGCGGAATCGATGCGAAGTCGAGGCCTCATAATTGCAACCAAATAAACGCCAATTTTCGAAGAGAATTTTCTGGATTCGATTTCCTTTAAAGGGTGGTTATCTTGGATGAAGATCGTGTCATTTTGCTCCCAAGTTCTCAGAAAGTAGACCTTCATGGCATGTCGTGACTAATTTCTCTGAGAACATTGACAAAAAGACCCTGACGTTAGGTCTGTAGCCCATTCCTTGCTCTTGCCTTTAGACGGACACGGACTGATCAGATTTTGGATAAGAGATCGTCAAGGATATTTAGAGGAACTTGCCGCAAGTTACAGCGAGACCGACCGATGGGCTCCGCCTGAAGCGAGTCACACCCCAGCAACCGAGTGCTCGGGGACACGAAGCAAAGAACTGCGCCGTCATGGTTCCCATTGGGCGGTGCATTCCTCTCCCCATCGCTTAGTAAAGCTAGGAAATCCCTAGGCTTCCCTCTTTTGCCCCCAGGGCATATGAGGGCATAAGGTCGCGCTGATTGGCAGATGACTCTTACCCTCTTCCCCACCCCGAGGAAATTCCAGCGCCCAAAATTTGCCGTTAGCATCGAGAACCTTCTTCCGCGGGACACATGTTGCACCGCCCGAGTGAGGAATAATTAGGGGAAGGAAGTGAAAGGATTCAGTCTATTTCTAGTTCAGTTACTAAGGGCGGATTTTTGAACAGAGAACTATCCGATAATGCAACTTTATTTACCGGATTTACAATGCATTTTCTCTGAAATAAAGCAGCTTTATCGGATAATCGGAACCGAGCTCTAAAATAATCCTGCTCTATTGGATAATACAGCTTTATAAAGTGAAGCATTATTTTTTCGATTTTTGAACTGGCCAGATAATGCTGCATTTGACAATGCTCTATTATAATAATCCTCGATTATTTTCAACACGACACGAATCGTTACATGAAATGCAATTCGCCATCATTTCGCATTTTACTTCTTCGTTAACGACCCTGCACGACGACGAGGAGTAGTGGAGGACTCTATTCCTAATATATCTATTAGACCAGAAAAAAAAAAACAAATTTTCGGTGAAAAAATACGTCAAGGAGTTAACACGAAGCGATACGATTGCACACGATGCAAGTCGTGCAGCCCTTCCATTGCGACTAATGAAAATAATCCAACATTATCGACGAAAGAGGGGCTCTGGACCTACTCTATTACAATCACGAACTGATTCTAAATAAAATGGAGCATTATGGAAAATGCTCGGTTCAAAAATCGCTTATTTGATAATAGAGTATTTTCCTGGAAATAAAGAGAAATTTCAGAGAAAATGCATTATAAGGGTGGATTTTTGAACAGAGTACTATCCGATAATGCTGCTTTATTTACCGGATTTATAATGCATTTTCTCAGAAATAAAGCTGCATTATCGGATAGTTCTCAGTTCGAAAATCCACCCCTAATCTTTTTTTTCGCATAGCAACTTCTCCGGCATGTTTTCTTTTGGCTTCTGTATGGCTGTCGAAGCTCCCTGTAACAACAGGGCCTCGATGGAACACTCCAAGCTCGAAGTCGAGGGCATGGAGTTCTCTCTCTCTTACTCTCACTTTCGTCCATTATTTATCACACGATCCTCGCAAGACATTGACATCGATCCCATCGAGTTCCTCACGAAGACGTGCAAACAGGTGCAAACAGCTGCGAGGTCTCGTCGCCATGCGTTTCCATCCGAGCCCACGTCAGTACATATCATTACTTTCCGATTCTCTTTCCCATTAAATTTTCTCTTCTTGATCTGAGTGCCTGACGGCGGAAATAGAATAATATCGAGGCGTACCTTGAGAAAAAATGACAAGGAATGATCATATCTGGATTATCGGACTAGACTATTCACGAACTAAGCTGCATTTCCCGAACGTAAAAACCATTGGGAGGAAATACATTTTCACTGCACACATTTTTCCACTTCTTCAAAATTCTACTTTTTCGGCGTCATCAAGTGCTCATTTCAAAAATGTGTCTGAAGGTTAAAAATAAATATTAAAAAAAAAAACAGGGAAGGAGGATCGACAAGCAATCGCATTTATGCTCGACGGACAAATGAGGTTAACTTGCACTGCGATACTATCATATTTCCTGAAACAGTCTTCCCACTCTGGTCTGGAATGATTTTTTTTTATGCTTTCAAAAGAGTCCATTCCCGAGAGGAGACCAATCCCACCCGGCTCGCTCAGACACTGCACGAGAGTAAGTCCAGGAGTCAACAATGTCAATGGCTTTCAGTCATTCCATGGAGAGGGGGAGGGGGAGGGGGAGGGAGAGGGGGAGGGGAGGTCGGGAGAAAGATTGCATCCCAGCAGAGACGAGAAGAGACGGGGGGACGCGAGTGTGAGTTGTAAGCCTTACAACTTTCTTACAGTCTTACAATTTTCCACTCTTAGGATGGGAAATTGTATGGGATGGGGATTAGATTCTCACCATACTGCATTATCGAGACTAAAAATTACTGAGTCTAACCTGCCATGGTATTCTAGTTCGATGCCGGTTGCATATATAGGTAATGTAGCATGCGTGGTTCGGAATCGGAGGGATCGATATCGGTCCCGAATCGGCTCCTTCTCGGGCTGCCGGAGTGGAGGTCCCAATATAGCACGAACACGGACTCACACGGCGAAGAAAGAGTAGATCCGAGGAAGGAACTCTCGATCGGTGAAGAACCCGGCCGAGAGTCGCCCCAGGAGATCCCAAGCGGCAGAGATGGAGAGCACGAGGCTTGCACTCCCTCTGCTGTGCCCCAGGTCTTCCATGTGCGGCGGGAGGTAGATGAGCACCTGGGGGATCCCCACGCTGAGCAGGCAGACGGAGCCCGCCAGCACGAGGAACATGGGGTCGTGCATCATCGTCATCCAGCGGGAGCAGAGGGACGAGTCGTCTCGGGATGCCTCCTGCCGTCGCTCCTCCGCGTTGATCACCTGGCTCGACGTGTCCACCGGCAGCTCCAGGAGACTTCCTGCCGTTTATTTTTGTTTCGCAAGGGAATCCATTTTTAATACTCGAGTCGCTCGTGCCTCGTTCGAGATCGATGAATTCGTTTCCAAAAATGCAATGCATTGCACATGCCTCATATATGGGAAGCGCATCTACCTGCCAAGGAGACCGAATGATGCCGTCGAACGTAGACGCCTTCCTTGAATTTGGACGAGGGAAGCGCGCTCCTCATCTCGACCACAGAAAAGTGTTTTTCGCTCTTCTCTTCGTCTTCCTCGATGAGCCGCTCCTGCGAATCCCTCGAGGGAGGGGGAGGGATAAGCGGGAGAGGCCTGAAGAGAGACGCCCCGAGGCAGACGTGGAGGAGGAGACCCCCGAGGACGAGCATGGCCCCGCGAAAGCCGTATTGCTCGACCAGATGCTCCATGAGCGGGGGCATGATCACGCCTCCGATCGCGTTCCCGGACACGCTGATGCCGTTCGCCGCGCCGCGGTGCTTCTCGAAGTACTGCGACACGATGACCATCCCCGGCGTCCCGGACAGCCCCATCCCGATACCTACGCGGAAAAATGCGTACAAAAAACGTCGGAAGCGTCGGACCGGACTCGAAGGACTCGAGGGCCTCACCGAGTGTGAGCCCGAGGGTGAAGAGGAGGTGGTGGATCTCCGTGGCGAAGTAGGAGGAGGTGACCCCGATGCAGCAGATGATCCCTCCGACCATGGACACCCTTCTGCTCTGGTATCGATCCACCAGGGCGCCGCATACCGGTCCTGTTCGTTCGGAAATGGGGAAAAAATTAACTCGACGTGCCTCGAATCACGCACGGTGCAGCTTTCGAGCGGTTCCGAGCCGCCTTCAAGAGGTTCCGAGCGAAGGGAACGGAAAGGAACTCTCTCAGACTCGCTCTTCGTAGAGTTATGCATTTGGTGCGGCAAAACTTAGCAGCGTCAGGATGAGATACAGGCGACCTACGAGGGGGGGGGGGGGGTCGAGCCAGAGAGGTGAACGAGACTGGAAGGAAAAGACTCTGCACTCGAGCTTGTTCATAGCTGGGCGCAAGTCAAGCGCGCAAGCTTCAATGCATTTCTAATGGAAACATGCGGATAGAGACTGTTTTTACTACGAAAATGCTTCATTTTCTTTGCCAGAGGGATTTCCTAAGGCCAAGAATGATTATGTAGTATGTAATCGATAGTCTGAAGTTTCTACTTGGAGCATCCAGACAGCCCGAAAGGTCTGTTATCATGTTTCTTTCAGTCTAGGCCTTCGCTTTCCATGGGCCTATGAAAATCAAATTTGGCATTTGCGTTACGGGAACATTTACCAACATTTACCCTCGACATGATACGTTTTATCATGAGGCTGGGTTATGATTTAAGCCCATGAAGCACAATTGATAGGAAAAGAAAAACTAGCAGCAGAAAATACAGAAGCAATGGGAGTCAAAACTTCTTCAAGTTTAAAGTAGAGTTGGGCTTGGCAAGAAAAAATATTGGCAAGAAAAAAGCAAGATCTTGTCAAGATGGCAACAATGTCACAACCAGGTAAAATGAGAGACAGGGCCGTTTCTAGGCATGTTGGCGCCCGGAGCATGGAGTTCCAGTGACCACTTGACGTGGGAATATTGATTTATTTGTAAAGGTGGAGGACATCTTATCACGACTTAACAAGAAATGGAATTCAAGATCTTGCCAAGCGTCTTGTTTTGAAACCCAACCCTGGTTCGAAGAAGTTTCCCGCAATAGTGAATTCTAAAAGAAACTGGAAGATACGAGGGCCACTCAACAAGTTATCTACCTGAATATGAAAGGGATGAGCAACAGG
>CAJPEV010002770.1:0-18390 GCA_905338385.1 Darwinula stevensoni
AGTACTTGTAATGCGAGAAGATGACGTGGGCGCCGACGTCGAACAGGAAACCCTCGGGGGTGACATCGGTCGAGGCGAGACCGCCTGGGTGACGGAGGAAAGCGAGAGAATCAATCCGACCAGATTAATTTTTTTTTTTTTAAACCGGAGGGAGAGGAATATTTAAGAAAATGAGGCGGAGCAAAAATTGAATCACGAACGATGATGCCCTAATGAGAACTGCACTAACACTGATTCGTCCTGAGTGCGGTTAACAGTAATAATTTTCTAGGCATTCCGTTTTGTCAACAAGTTGGGCAAGCCCAGTCCAGTAGTGGGTCTTCTTACAGCTAAAGAAACCCTCATTTTGTCAACTAATAGAACAAAATATCTCTTTCCACTTTCCGACCATCAAAATCCCCATTTCTCATTTATATTTGTTAAAGACAGAGAAACGGTGCCCATGAAACGATGATGGGAGGATGGAGGGCTGTGGAGGGACAAACGGACACACGGACACACGGACACAGAAATACGGATGGACAGGACGGGACTATATGTAGTCTCTTTCCTTTCCGGAAAGGAGGTACGAAAAAACGGAATATGGCTAGATGGCGAAAGGAATAATGGAAGGGAAGTGAAACTGAAATAGAAGAGCTGGTAAAACCAAGAAACTGGCGCATAAAATGATGGAACATGAATTAATAGTGACATTATGGAAGTCAAGAATAGATCGTTGTCATTAGCAGCCCTGGGGACTAATGAACGTAATGACAACCCACAGGGAACAAAGTTAGGGTTCACGGACATGCATGACAGACGCAGAGAGCACATAACCATAGAATAATGGATGAGCAAATATGGGAAATATTATGAGGATATCTTTCGCCCTAACTGGCACGGAACACAACCGCACCCAAAAAAACCGAAAAAACGTACCAGCTTCGGAGAAGGCGTCAACGACGAGCCAGGACTTGCACCCGACATGCTGCAGGCGCTTGGCCGCACCGAGACCGGTCGGACCAGCGCCGATGATCAGAATATCCACTTCGTAGGCGGACATGGCTCAAGGCGGGAACGGCAGGAGTTTCGAAATTCGGCGGCTCTTGAGAATCCACCGGGAAAGGAATGGGTCGAAGGATTTCCGGTCTTGAGCTCGGTTTAAACTTGCTTGACTGGGGGATAGGTAGGCAAATCTCCAAATAAAAACCAATATTAATCCGGTGATGGAAATTCTCCTAATCTTGTTCAAAGCCATCCCCATAGCATTTATCCGATATTCAAATGTGGCCTTATTGCACCTCCGCTTCCTTGAATTGCGTTTTTCAATCGACCTGGTTGCCATTGGGATTGTTTCATTCTCACTTTGAAGCTGGCAAGAGAACGGTTTCTTCCTCACTGCAAAAAAATAACGTCTTTGCCACAGAGGAACCGATGCCCAAGGTTGACCTCATTGCCCTTCCGCAGTTTAGATCTGGACTGAAAAACTGGGGTCTGGTCGTTCTCCAATAGGTTCTTCTCGTCGACGTATGCATTTGGAAACGTCTATGGTGTCAGTCGCACGACCTCTCACGAGCTTGCACACAATATCTTTGGGAACCTGGTCATCATACAATGGTGGGACATGATCAGCCAATTCCCTGAATGCAAATTTTCAGCGAGTTCCGCTACATAGCCTTAAAAAGAGACCCGTCCTTCTAAATTGAAAACCCCCCAGTTTAAAAGGGGGAAGATTTTCAGTTCGACTGAGATGCGGATCGGCTCGGTATGACGCAATTCTTATTGAGCAAATTTCGACCTTATTACATGGAAATGGGAAGATCGTTTGAACTTTCGATTCAAGAACGGCTTATTTCGTCGAGTATGCTATGCTACAAGCGGTTAATAGCATACCACCTTACAGTATACGACTCCCCACTGGAAGGTTTCATGAATAAAACCTTCCATTGCATCACAAAATTTCTTTGGAATGTATCAGGTCATTCTGGTAATAAAATACAAATATTTTAATTTTTTTTCCCAGCTCCCGTTTGTGCAGGTTTTTTTTAAAGTTTTATATATTTGTAAGTCAAGTGCTACGAATGATACAATATAAAATAAGAATGTTATTTCAGCAACAGTTGTGATTTCGCATTTCCCTAAATGTTTTTTACTATTCACATTCCCAAGAGAAATAATTCCAGAAGCACATGCTTCCATGGTCTCCATAGGCTTATATTGATTTATTGAACGCACAGAAATAAAAAAATTGAACCTTCTTCCCATGGTAGAGAAACACAGCAGATGTGGAACTGCAAAATGCTTAATGGTCATTCTGCTAATTTATGCCTAATTAAAGTAACCCAACACTTTAAACAATAAAATCTTATTTTTCAATCAGATAACACTGTTTTTTTTTTCGCTGACATAGTTCTGCTCAAACCTGCAAAATGGTAACACTTCTAGTTCCGATTGCAATTACTTATACCGCGGAAGAGCAAGCAAATGGTATTCACAGTCTCCTTTCTGGGAGCATTTAAACAACCCGGAACCAGGATATTTGACAAGTATTCTTGATGAGAAATATTGGGTTGTTATAGAGCCAAGCGTTTTATCAATTTTTCATTCACTTCTTCTTCCAAGCACTCAGTATGGATGACGTCATTTAATACAAAATTTATAGTGGTGCAACCGACTTCTTGATGCTTCATGGCAGGTGGCTGAGATGCAATGGGATCGGGCGAAACAAAAGTCACAAAAACGCCAGCATGACGCAAGTACTTTGAAGTCCAGGTCTGGCTTCAGAGATGATGGGTCAAGGAACGTTCTTCGTTGGAGCGGGAATTCACAACGTTCGGGTTTTCCAAGGTCAATTCGGGTGAGCCGAAAAGGACATTATCGACACATTCCACCCCCAACATGAACGAGTGATCCTGGTTTCCGACTTCGTACTTCCAGGATCCAAAGCGACCGCGCGACCAGATGTCGAGGGCTCGCAACTTGGGCAAGAGTTCCTTCAACGCCCCGTCCCGCTCGAGGGAGGGCGTGGGGTAACCGTGATGGAACCGACGGTGGTAAATCGACACGATTTCGTCGTCGGGCGCCAGTAGCGTCGTGTCGATCGCGCCTTGGATGGTCTCGGATACGACGGTGTCGAGGTCGACGGGTTTGTGCGAGGATTCGGACACTTCGAATATGAGCGACCAGTAGGGTCCTTCATTTTCCGTGGCGGTATCTGTCGGCTTCCCATCGGCGCGTCGCAGGGTTCTCAGCCTCACGCTGTCGGCAGGTTTATTGTGCGGGGAGAAATTGGAGAAGATCGTGGCACGGTAGAAGGGCGAGTCGTCTTCGGGGAAGTAGAGCCAGCATTCCTTGTCGGTGCGGTCCTGGTGACTCCCGCGGATCCCGATCCCGACGACGTTGGTGGACGAGAAAGACAGAGACCTGCTCGACTCGATCAAATCCGGATCGCCGATGGCGGCGACCAGCTCGTCGACAGGCATCGTCGAAACGAGCACCTTGTACTTCACGGTCGACCCGTCCCCGAGGACCACCCGCTTCCTCCCGGCGTCGATCCCGACCACCTCCGCGTCGAACCGGAACCTCTCCCCCGGGATCGTCCTGGCCACGGCCTTCCAGATGCCTCCCGTTCCTCCGCGGGCGGGGAACCGGAACTTCGCGTTCGGACCCCAATTCCCGGCGATTTTATTTTCCACCACGTTGGAGCTGACCAACTTGAGGTCAGGGGCGGCAACGCGTTCACCCAGCCATTCGCTAAATGATCGACAAAATTCCCCAATTCATCAGGAATATTCCAAGAGAAGTACCAAGAAAGTAGAAGAATGACAAGAACGAAATGCATACCATTGCATATGAGTGGTGGGGACCGCCCAGACTTTGAAATTGTAAGGCCGCATGAACAAATCAGCGATACCCTCACCTACGCAAAATCAGAGAAAGCGAAAACAGCGGATAATATTACACGTTAGACCCGAGGACTCATTCAAACTTCGAGCTAAAGGTATAGCGTGCGCGATCTTGACCGCTAGCCATGCCAAGCGACGATCGTGATTGCGTTTGACAGCTCTGCAGGCCAAACGCTTCGAGATATGAACTGGGAGTTTCACACTGGGAGAAATGCACATGGACGAGCTGCTCTTGGGCGCTCGTTTAACATGCGATTTCATCAACAAACCATACATTTCAAGGATATTCTTCGAAGTCATAGAAACGTTTTTCTGGAAGCGCTTCTAAGGTACCAACTTGACAGTGGCTTGAACCAAAGATTCGTCACCACGGAAGCCAGATGGCTTCAAAAAGTCTCTGTGAGGGGCCAATTCCCGATACAGCTGGAATTCGTCCCCAAAAACTTCCCACGCACCAGCTGATTTATTTCCTCACGCACACCCGACGGGGCGAAATTGGAATTCTCAGGTGATTCGGTCTCAGGCGATCCCCCAGGCCTAAATTAGGGAAAACGTTCCTTTTTCATGAAATTTTTAGATTTCTTACACTTTCAACAAAAAAAAAATTCGGCAATGGGAATGCACGTAACGAGTCCAGCTTCTGGGTGTCTATCATGCTCTAAGAAGGTACTCGGAATGTATTTTTATTTTGTTTTAATGTAGTTTCAAAAACCTGTCATGCGTGCTTAAACTTCGAAATTTCGCCATATTTCGTCAAGTTTGACCTCTAATAACTTTTATTCGATTCCACATCCATGCATGCTTCTTCCACAGAATTTTAGACCGTTTGAAGGTCTTTCGAGTCATTTAGTATCATCATACTTTTCCGAAAGAACGAACGCTGAAAATTTTTTTTTAATTTGTCATCTCGAGCAGGATTTCCTATCGAGCACCTTACCCCACCTGGATCAAGTTTCAGGCGGTGGGAAACATATTATATTTATTTTGTGGATTGGGCACGACTTGAGAAGCAACTAGGCGCATTTTGAAAACGTTACGCTATTTAATATTTTATTGAAGTTATAACCATTTCAAATACGGGTTTATCATAAAATCACCACCCAATATTGATTAGCTATACCTTCTCAAGGGACGGTCAGATTCAGCTGATATATGGCAGAGAGATTAATGAGTCAAGGAGGTTTTTTTCGTCCTGTAACATGGCGCTTCATGCTGATAGAGGCCGCTGATGTCGACCGAAGCGCCACCTATTTATTTGGTATGTCATTTTTTGAGCATCAGGTAAAGACCGTTCAGGCCCATGAAACTCTCTGCCAAACATCAGCTGCATCCGGGAGTCCTTTCAAAAGATATGGTCAAGCAAAGTTGGATGATGACTTGATCAAATTTTGTTTGGTCATGTTCATGGGTACACAACTTATTCATTCCCTTGCATGGCACATGTTTGTACATATTGACAGGGGATGCTGTGGTTGCATATATGAAAGTGATATGTGAAAGAACATTAGGGCCCTGATTTCAGAGTTTCCAGTTTTGTAACACGTAATAACATCATATCAACGTGAGACGCTGTTGCACTGAGTTTCACCATCATTTGCATGGAGCGGTGGGAGTGCTAGACATATTCCTTTTTTTTACGCAATTCCTATTTTCCATCTCTTACCTTTGTCCGTACCGTATCCATTTACCATGTTCACAGGCGGCACAACAGCGCCACCTGTGAACATATACAATCGATTGCCAGGCAAGAGAACGAATAAGTCATAGACCCATGAGCATCTTTGTCGAACATCAGCTGCATCTTATTATTCCGTAAAAAGTTATGACCAAACGCGATTTTATTGTTATAAGTCGCCTTCGAAATTCGCTTGAAATCTTTTTAAATGACTCTCGGATGCAGCTTAAATTTGGCAGAGATTCATGGGCCTGAACGGTCTTTTCTCAAGTTAAAAAATTACATAACAAGTAAATTGGTGGCGCTGCTGTCCACATCCGCAACCTCTATGGTCATGCAGCGCCATCTCGCAGGATGAGAAAAAAACCTCCTCCAATCATAACTCCTATGAAAAGGGGAACCCAGTGCAAGGCGTGTGCGACTCTTGCAGACGAGAGAGCCGCAGTTGCGACGTGAAGGTTCTGCCACGCACTTCCCAACCGGACTAACCTCTGAACGATGGAGGTAGTGCTTCGACTAGACTAATTGGCTACACAATATGTTGATGTATTTTCATTTGTAGTTGTAATGGATATGGCAGTTCTGAAATGCTTTCTGCAGTTCAAAATTCTTGGCAAGAATTTAAGGAAAACCAACATTTTAAATAGAAAAAGTAGCTGAATCTAAATTATCTTCCCAAATTTTCGCACTCTGCGTGGGTGGGGGGGGGGTCGTATCCAAGAAGTCAATAGCCTGTTGGATGAGTCCCAAGAAAATTTGTTCATTTATCCCTTTTTTGGTCATAACCTATTCACGTCTTTGATAAATTCATGGAACATATGCATAAGTGGAACTGTTTTGAACTGTTCTAAGTTTCGGATAGTTATACAGACAGTAGAACGTTGCCTGATGTTCTGGAAACGTTTGTCAAAAGCATTAAATAAAACGTTACTCGAACATACATTAAACGTTCGGGTGCTACTCGGGTAGTAGTATCTGAATACCAGGGCGACTCCTTCCACAACGACAGAGCATTCCTCCGGTTAGCAGCAGGTTTTCCTGCCACTAGTCACGAGAGGCACACATTTACTATCGTTCAGAAGGAGCCATGGCGAAAATGAGAATCAAGAGTCGGCCATAACGTACCCATCATGCCGACAATCCACTCGTCAAAATTCTTGGGCTTCGAACGGGCGTCTCGGCTAAGGTCCGTGCGCAGCTAGTAAGGGGGCTCCGTCTGGCAAACGAAGAGGAAGCCCTCTCGGCTCTACAACAAGACTATCCCCATGCCGTGGGTGGCGACCGTGCTGGCGTGCATGGACACTCGCAGGTGGGAGTACCAGTCGTCTGGGTCGGGCAGAGCCTCGTCGAGCACCTCGTCGATCATGAACATTACGCTCTTCTACTGCACCCGCGGCTGCAGCTTGTCCTTTGGGAGCCCCCACTGTAGCCAGCTCCGCTCTGGCGGACCCACTGCCTCCTTTCGCTCTCTTAGTTAGGCTGGTCTAATTTTTCTTTGGGAAAAAAAACCGGAGGGAGAGGGATATTTAAGGAAATGAGGCGGAGCAATAATTGAATCACGAACGATGGTGCCCTGAGAACAGAAATGAGAACCGAACTGATGCTGATTCGTCCTGAGTGCGGTTAATAGTAATAATTTTCGAGGCATTCCGTTTAGCTAACAAGTTGGGCAAGCCCAGTCCAATAGTGGGCCTTTTCTTTCAGCTAAAGAAACCCTCATTTTCTCAACTAATTGAACAAAATATATATTTCTGGTCTCCGACCATCAAAATCCCCATTTCTCATTTATATTTGGTAAAAATAGAGAAACGGTGCCCATGAAACGATGATGGGAGGATGGAGGGCTGCGCGTCGTTGTATCCATCCGCCACGAAGGCTGGTAAGGAACTGACGGCTCCGGATGCTGACACGGCGCCGCGTTCAAAGCCTGAGTCATACCCGCCTGCGGATTGTGATCAACATCCTGAAGGGCTCGAGGCTTATGGCTTCCCCTCCGTTAGCAAAATTCAAATCCAAATTTTTGCAATAAGCATGCCAATTTTGATGGGAATTCACTGCAAAACGAACTCAGTCTGTATATAGTTCATTTCTATCTATACTCACATATTTTCGCATTGATCAGACCAACATATTTTTAGTTTTCGTCGGACAACCAAAGTGTGACACACGGACACCCGGACAGACGGACACACGGACACACGGACACACGGACACACGGACACACGGACACACGGACACCCGGACAGACGGACACACGGACACACGGACACACGGACAGATGGACACACGTACAGATGGGCACACGGACATACGGATGGACAGGACGGGACTATAAGTGGTCTCTTTCCTTTCAGGAAAGGAGGCCCACTAAAAACAGAATCAGGCTAGATGGCGAAAGGAATAATGAAATGGAAGTGAAACTGAAATAGAAGAGGTGGGAAAGCCGAGAAACTGAATGGCGCACAAAATGATGGAGTTGGAACATGAATTAATTAACATTATGGAAGTCAAGAATAGATCGTAGTCATTAGCAGCGATCGGGACTAATGAACGTAATGACAACCCACAGGGAGCAAAGTAAGGGTACACGGACATGCATGCCAGACGCAGAGAGCACATAACCAGAGCAGAATGGATGAGCAAATATGGGAAATACTAGGAGGATATCTTTCGCCATAACTGGCACGGAACAAGACCACACACGAAGAAAAACGTACCAGCTTCGGAGAAGGCGTCAACGACGAGCCAGGACTTGCACCCGACATGCTGCAGGCGCTTGGCCGCACCGAGACCCGTCGGACCAGCGCCGATGATCAGAATATCCACTTCGTCGGCGGACATGGCTCGGGCGGGAACGGCAAGAGTTTGGAAACTCGTGAGAAGTGCGGTAGCTCTTAAGAATCCACCTGCGAGGAAAGGAATAGCGAAGTTCGACGGATTTCCAGTGTTCAGTTCGGTTTAAACTTGCACGAAAGACTAGGTGGACAGGTAGCCATAGTTCATGTCTCCAAAGAAACCAATATTAATCTGGTGATGGAAATTCTCCTAATCTTGTTCAAAGCTATCGCCATAGCATTTATCAAAAATTCAAATGTGACCTAATTGCACCTCCGCTTCTTTAAATTGCGTTTCTCAATTGACCTGGTTGCCGTTGCGATTATTTCATAATCACTTTGAAACAGTCAAGAGAACGTTTTCTTCCTCACCACCAAAATTATGTATTAAAAACATTGGGATATTGTCCACTGAACTTAATCAAACTGTTTGATATAGTGGAACTTCCCTTTTCAGCTTAGGAGGATAATACTTGGAATCAATTTAAAGAGAGCAATCTCACGATTAAAATGACGCCAGAGTGAAGCTTATATCTTAAATAGAGGGGAAGTTATTGCAGAAACAGTTTCACAATTCCAGTCCGTATGGGCGCTGGGAGCGAATAGCAGGTCAAGTTAAAATGCATATATCTAGAGATCTGTGGGAAATAAAAAAAAATTGTTAAAGTTATATTCTTTAAATCGATTCTTCTACGTGTATGGCGATTTTCGTCAAAATCCGAGATAGTCGAGCTTTCTCGCTCGTCGATTTGGCGTGGAATGACCCAGACAGATTAGCTTCTTGAGTATATGGATGGAATTAAACAGGCTGTGGAAACTTCTCTCATTTCAACATCGAAGCATAGTTGATTCGACATTGCTTTAAGGTGCGAAAATGAATTTTTAATACGGAGTCGAAGTCGATAAGCAAATGTGGAATCAATGTTGCAGTTTAACATTAATTCGACCCACGTGTTTTGTGAAATCTCTTGGTGAAATCATTAGGGTCGTCCACGATTTTTGCACCAGGATGTAGATTCACCAGGATATTTTTCTTGATTGATGTTTCATTTTCTGGGAGTACCTAGAGGTCGACTGAAACCTATAATGGCAATATGCAGAGAAATAAGGGGGAAATATTCCATTTCCCGTGTGGCAAACACGCGTTGGCCAAGATTATCAAATTTTTTTCCCCGAGAACCGACTTCGCTTCCCCGGGTTCTCCAAATGGTGAAGGCAACGCCTTCGATGACTCTGTTACGTCGCCATTTATGAGATCCTGGGAACGAGGAACTCTCACGGATGGCTCATAGGGCAGGAAATCTAATCATAAGCCTAAAGAAGACGGCAGGAATTGGTAGGAATCGGGATTGAACATGGAAGAAACTCGTGATTTGTAACCTCATAGAAACTCACGGGAAAATTTGCAGCAAAATCATTCCAATCTGAAAATAAGAAAGAGACTTTTTCCTGAAACGAGAGGTCCTCGGAGCCCCGCTGTTCTATTTTTTATTTTTAACCTTGTAAGATTTTCCAAGGAAAAGTGCGTGACCTTGAGGTGCCACGACCCATGACGCGCGGAATCAGAGAGATCCTGTCTCCAGCATCCCAACAATAGAATCATGACTCTTCCTTCTCCGAATCCCTCTCCTTCCGACTTGAACCCCAAGGTCGTGGCTGGGGCGCAGAGTCACGCCCGTCCCGATAAGCGCGCCCCAGCCTCTTCCTTCCAACTGGGTACAGGTTTACCCGTCTCGTAGATTCCTTTTGTGGAGCGTGTCAATCACCTCCAAAGATCGATGAAAGTGGAAAATGAAATTTCACGCTTGACTGGGGGGACGAAAGCTTCTGGGTAATTGTTGACAACCTCTGCTGTCAATTATTGCGTTTGCTCATTCTCTCCCCCCCCCCCCCATAAAAATGGCGGAAAAAAATGTCAGGAGCTTTTTACGAACAAAATATATGCCCGGGGGGCTCGTATGACAAAATTTAACATTTATTTGAATTCATTTATTCCAGCACTATATAATAGTCCGCTTGGCTGAAGGCAAAATTATTTATTTGAAATCGCCCCTCGCAAAAATTGCATTCCCAGGAGACACATCTGAGAGAGGAAAATTTTTACTAAAAAAAAAAACATATCATTAGCCTCGTTCATACTCATTTTCAGCGTTCCATATCTCTCTCTTTGAGTGAAACAAAAAATAATAATATGGAAACGTCTCCATGAAAAAATATGTGCCCAGGGTATATATCTGACGATTGAAAATTTTCTGGAAGTCAGCACTTTAATGGGCACTTTCGTGTTCAAATGTCCATTTTAAATTTTCTACCTCGTTCTGCTAGACTGAAGGAAAATAACCGATTTCGAAACGTCCCTTTAATAAACACGCCCCAAGGGCATACATGTACTGGGTGTCCCAAATAGATGGAGCCCCCCTTCCCAGCCCAAAGCAGAAGTGCTACACATACGTGTGATATAACATTGCAAAGCACATTCGTCACCTTATCGAACGACATCGTTATCTTTCCCAGGTAGCTTGTGGCGACTCGGAAAAATTGAGATTTGTGGACCGAATCCGCACCGTCACCTTCCGAGAAGAGCGCGATTTTTGTGCAGAGTTCATTAGTCGATCGCGGCTCGCTAAAATAAAAAAACAAGAGGTCCGAAAATTTCGCAAAGATTAATTGGAATAAAAACCCCTTACGAGCGTGAAACGTCTACTGCTCCTATTGCAATCAGAGGTCTCTGACCGTTTGCACTGCTGCAAAATATTACAGACGTCCTCGAAGACCTCAAGAACGACACCTNCCCCCCCCCCCCCCCCCCCCCCCCCCCCCCCCCCCCCCCCCGGTCTTCTTCAATCCTGCACGCCCCCCCCCCCCCCTCCCCCCCTCCCCCCCCCCCCCCCCCCCCCCCCCGGTCTTCTTCAATCCTGCCCTGCTCGGATCAATTTGGTTTCGGAAGCGCGAGGTGGACACACTGACAAATAAAATATGTGTCCTAGAGTGGTCGATAGATGTGCTTTCCAATGGTAAATCATACATATGTGCTGCATTTTTTGGTTTGGACTGTGGAGGGGGGCTCTATCCATATGCACAACCCCGTACATTTTCGGAATTTTCCTGAACTTCACACCTCTACTTGAATACAAATTTTCAGATTTCCAACTTCTCTTCAACACCCTTAGAATTAGAGTCAGGTCCTCACTCATTCACGATATATATACTGGTACATCTACATATATATTGTACAGGGTGGCCCAGAAGGAATAGGGCAGTTAGTGGTACAATCAGCAGTCGCTACAGTTTTATTATAATTTCATAATTTTATAAATTTATTATGTATTATTATTATTTGATTATCAATTGATATGTATTTTAATTTCAGAATCACTAATCATAAAGGTTGCAAGCATGGAGCATTACCACCGGTACACAAACGAAGAGCGCGCCTTCATTCTGAAGACACCTCACAAAACGGAAACCAAGGGTGAGACGTGCCGCCGTTTTAGTTCGACCCAACTGTCGCAATTTGTTTTTGTTTCTTTTGTGTCTAAATATTAAGTTTTGCAAATGAAAATTGCTGCGACTGCTGATTGTACCACGAACTGCCCTATTACTTCTGGGCCACCCTGCATATTGCGCCGTTTGCCTAACCCTGAATGAGAAACGGTGTGAAGGTGACAGGGGCGAGTTATTGACAGTCATGGTCTGAAAGCTTGCACAAAAAATATAACGTGTTAATTGATTCATTAATTTAGAAGTTAATCATTTTTTCCCCCTACGTAACTCCTCTAGTGCTCTCTCTTGGATCCGAATACGCAGGCTGTTGCGTATTCGAGGCCCTTTTCATCTGGTAGCTAATTGAGTCCCTCTTAATTGAATTCTTTTCAATTATCACGGGCGTCAGTATGACTCACGCGCGATTCGCTTTCTGCCACGATCATCGGAGCGAGGGCATTATACAGCTGTTTCTCGGTCCATAATGTTGCGGCATGATGAGGCAGCGATTTTCCCCCTGGGAAGAAGAAGGGATATACTGACATACAGTATATGACAGTAAGAGCCCAGTGGGACAGAACCGAACTACAATCAGGCAGACATGAGCATGCGCAGCAGGGACGCAATATCAGCCGCAAAGATATTGATATTCAAAGATACATATAACGCGGCAATATTCCATTATTGGTAAGCTCACCCCTTCGGCCAGCTACGTCTGGCCAGCTGGAGTTGATTTTCGACGTAGCCATGTTGCCACCCACAACGGTGAGCAAAAGGGGGATTCTATGAAGCCGCAATGTTGAAATGAATTACAATTCAACGCTGATGAAAATCATGTGTCCCGTTCTGGAAATGGTCAAATTCTTGGCATTACTTTTTTACAATTTATTTCATCGCTCTCGAGCGCTAACATAGATTACAGCTTGAAAGTATGCTGTTATTCCACGGAAGGGTCCTTCTTCCCAATACAGGGCGCTGTTGTTCACCAAATGACCAAGGGGGGTTTGAAAAAAGTGCAATGCTCCTCCTGCAAACTGTGTAACGAGACAATACATGGCTCAGAGAATTCTTCAGAAAATAATACAATATTTTCAACATCCTATACTAGCGAGTCTGTTTGCCCGAAGGGCAAACAATGTCACAATGTCACAGTGGTGACATTTATGCAAACATGTTGACATTTTCTTGACAATGGTTTGCGTAAAAATGATATAAAATGGACAAAAACTTTACATTCATTTTCCGTAAAATTAACATAAACATGCTGTTTGGGTAGGTACCCAAACAGCGTGTTCATGGCAATCGCAAGAAATTTACATTGTTTGCAAAAAATTGATATCATGTTTACGTGAACATGCTGCTTGGGTATATGTCCAATATCAACAGTCTATGAATATAATATTTTTTACTCGAATACACTAATCGCACTGTCTCCCCATTGAAAACGGTGGAGCTTTCTTTAAAAATTACCCTTGATCACCCGGTCGACAACAGCGCCCTCTATCGGGATGCAGCGCCCTCTTGCGGAAGTGAAAAACCCGCTTAGACTCAGACTTGAACGCCCCTGTCAAGTATCAGCTGGATCCTCCTGGTCCCTTGAAAAGTTAAAGCTGAAAATTTAGTTGAATTCTGAGATGGTCGAGCCACATGTAATCACCTCACATGAGCTGGAATGATCCACCGCTAATCATCCTTAATTCACCTCTAAACAGGCATTGCCGGATTTAGACAGGGGGGGGGGGCTGGAAAATAGCATTTCATCATTTCAAGCATTTCAACAACCTAGTATCTGTCTAATGCCGATCGCGAATCCAAAGTAATTTTTTCGCTGCATTCATGAAACGGTTCTGAACCGCGGTTACTCCCCAAGCTGAACGTTCGCGCGCACTCTACTCCATGCTTCCCTACCCAGCAAGCAGCATTTCTTGACGCTAAAATTGCTGCAGTCGACTCTGCTGAATCCGCCAAATGGTATTCTTCGCTTAATGGAGTGCTACTGGGCGGTCCCGATTTACGATACGGTGCGGCAGATAGTTTCGGTTATTGGATTGTAGAATACAGTTCCCTGGTCCAATGAGTATTCCAATATATGGAGTTGACAGCCTTTCTTTTCTTAACTTTCTTGGCTAAAATATGCATCAGTGCAATCTACTCATCAAGAGCATGCGATTCATACATCCCATGTACCATTCGACGGGTGATACACTTCGGAAATCTTTCATTCGTGGGCAAAGTTTTAATTATGAGCAAGAGAAATTCATTCCGTAATCCGATTTAAAAGGCATCATTGAGATCCAAGAAACTACCTAGTCTGATCCAAGAGAAAGTACTGAAGAAGTAGCAACAGGAGAAAAAAGTAATTAACTTGCTAATTATTTAGTCAAATAACTTTACAACATTTGTATAAGCTATGATACCACTGTCACATTCATAGGATTTCTCCTTCATGGTTAGGTAATTTGGTGAATTGCGTAATATGTGTAGATTGCCACATAATGTTGATACATATCTGTGATCGAAATTGCGTCTTTGTTGTGCATGCTCGTGTCTGCCTGATTGCGTTTTATTTCTGTCCCTGTGGGCTCTAACGGACATATAACTTTTTCCTTTATCTGAATTTTCATTGTTTCCACCCGAGAAAAAAATAATCGCATCATCACGCCTCACAGTTATCGATCGAGAAACAGTTGAATAATGCCCTCGCACCGATGACCAATGCAGAAAGCGAATCACGCAAGAGCCATACCGACCACCATCCCTCTTAACCTCCGAGGCCGGAAGGTTCGCGCCCACGCGAATGGGGCAGAACGCGATCAGCGGGTATGGACGACATTGGGCGGGGGCTGGGCCTGAGGAAAGTCACTAAGTGCGTTCGACTGTGAGTATTTTATCATCGGGGAATTTTTTTTTCCAGCAGACTGTGAATAAAATCGAAGTTCACCGTCTAATTACCCCGTGTGTACACGGGCTTTCAACCTGTGAAGATGCATTACGCAGTTAACCGAGTCACCTAAGAATGAAGGAGAGGTCGGATGAAGGTGAGAAGAGTCTCCTATTAATTGGTCTTTAAGCTTGCTTCAAAATCCACATCAAATATATATAGACGATCGTGACTGACTGACTGACTGACGCTAATTCTAACCATGTACTAGAAGGGTTAGAAATCTGAAACTTGGTAAACATGTACCTTTTGGGATGCAGAGTTCAGAAAAAAATCCGACTTTGAAGGTACATGCAATGGGGTACACATTTTGGGGGGAGAAGTTTTTCTTTTTTTATATTGCGACCGATGGATATCCGTATTTTTTTTTATAAATATTTTGACGGACCACGTTACGATGGTGTAGTGGTAGCACATCTAGTCGGGAGTCTCGTAGTAGTCGGGAGACCGAGGATCAATTCCCGGCCACTCCATGGCTTATTTTGGCTTCTCTTGCCTTCCATGTCCCGTTGCTTGAATAAAACGGAGAGACATGAAAACCTGAAACGTGGCCTACTGACATGATGAGTTCAGGGAAAATGTAAACTTTTAGATCCATGCCCTGGGGGCATATTTTTGGGGGCTGACGATTTCAAGTATTTTTTTGTCCTAGCGTATTCAGCTAGTGTGGAAAGATGAAACTTCGTACATAACTACCTATTAGCATGCTGTAGAAAAATTCAGACTTTCGAAGTAAATGCCCTTGGGGCACAAATTTCAAAGGGAGATGTTTTCAATTAATTCTTTTGCATCAGTTAAACTGTTGAACATGGAAAGCTGAAACTTTGCATGAATGTGACTACAGAGACATGCAGTTAAAAAAAAGGTTAAGCCTTGATACATCCCCTGGGGGAATTTTTTGGAAGGGCGATGTTTTGAAAAAAAAAATATTGTCATGGCGAATTTGACAGAAATGGAAAGGTGAAACTTGGCACAGGTATAAGTGACATGACATTACTGAGCTGAGGGAGTATTCAGCTTTCATGGTGCATCCCCCCCGGGCATAGCGTTTTGGTGGGTCGGCTGGGATCAAACTCGCGGTGATCCGCATTCTGTGCATGGCCCATCACAATTTTTTATCTGATGCCTATCTTTTTATCTGATGGTTCGAAATTGAAATTGTGTGTCTCACTTGAATGGTGCGAGGCGGACCTCGTTGTGCATACATCCAGTTGAGGGATCACTAATGACGTAACGCATAACATTAAGTTGAAATTCGAAGGTAATCCCTTTACTGATTGCATTTAATGTTACGGCTAAAAAAAAATATTAACCCTGAGTTCTCCATGACTGTTGCAATTTTGCTACTCGCGAAGCGTATCCTGCGGGACGTGGGTCTGATCTAGTTTTTTATATAGTTGATGAATTCAGTTTTTTTTTTAAGTATATAGCTCGAGTCCATATTTCCAAAGTGCACTCATCAATTTGGGCATGAAATCAACAGAAGATATTGCAAGCTTCTTCAATCCAGATAGGTGCCTTCCAATTCAATGGGACAGGCAAGACCTGAAAAACCATATTTCCAGTTTTATACAGATCAAGCTCAAGCTCGAGCCGAAATTGTAATGCATCAATGACGGCACCCTTGGGACATAACATTACTTTCAGATTACGAGTTATTTGGAGAAATAAATAAGAAAAATTCCGAGAAAGAAAGCAATCGCTCCGCTCCGATCTCAGCTAATTAAGTTCCGTTATACTCTTCGATGATACACTCGAATCCGGTTTCGTATATTAAGCTGAGCAGCGTAAATGGGTCCACGATGCATATTATCTACCAAAGTATCATGAGAGATTAAAGCTTTCCTCAGAATTCCAGGGTGTTCCCAAATCGTTGCAAGCGGCAAGAAAACATTCCATCTTGTAATACTTAAGTACCCAAATTAATTGGAGCAGTTCCTTAGCTACTCCTCATATGAAAAAAAAATAATTATCGGTGCATAATGCACCTCTTTCTTCTGGAAATAACACGAGAAGGTAAAATATATATATACTCACGCGATATTAAGCCTGCGAAGTCTCCTAGCGACGAAGGAGCTGAAGTAAGATACCCTTCGAGAACGAGGTGCGATTCGGGGAATATATTCTTCCACCAAGAGAGTCACAATTCCAAGCGCAGTCTGAATTCATGGAGAGAGTCGAACTAAAGAGATACGTGCGTCTGCCGACAGACTGTCGCCAGCCAATCAGAATGCGATCCCATCGCGCATGCGCGGCTCAAGCCTGGCGCGTGAACAAATCATCAGGTGCAATTCGTCAGACCCCCTTGAACACTCGACGCGATCGTTGTGGAGTGCACAGACATGTGCCGAACCTGGGGTCAGTTGCACTGCCTCGGTCAAGTCAGACTTAGGATGCACGCGAAGCATGCTCACAAAGGCAGACTTTGCACGTAAGTCTGACTCAATTGAGACAATTGCAACTGGGCCCTGCACTCGACACCTTTCATGGTTTAGCATTAGAGACCCGAGTGGTGGACTTAGGCCTGGTGTATCACTGACCACATATTCAGCTGGGGAAAATGTATAGAATTATATGTATTGTAACTATGTGCATATCATTTGAAAGGTTGTCCTTTGTTGAACCCAAGCTCAAAAATGCCATTAATAATATTCAGTTATGTGCACTGACCTAAAAGGCTAAATTGTTTAAATTATTTTCATTTATATTCTACTCTACCATAAGCAAGGAAAAATATGCAGCCAAACAACATTTTGAGAACTCTTACACAAACTCAAACACCTTTGTTCTCGTCAAACCTACTGTCATACGCGTACTAAGGCATAACTAACTGATTATGCTGTATTTTATAAACTTTTTAATTTTTCGAAGCGAATGCATGACAAAATATTTTGGCTATGGCTGTTCATTTTTGAAAAGGACTTAAAAATGTCTGAGTCTAGGAAAGGATATTAGATCCAGATGAGGAACTAGAACTCTATAGAACCCATGCTAAACAAATATAACTTCTCATTAATCTTATACCTGATACTACGGGAGTTACAACTTTTTTTCCAAGTTTGATCAACTTCCCTTTTCCCGAAAACCACATTTCACCAATGGTGAAATGTGGTTCCTCCGACTTTGGAGGAGGTGACCTCGGCTCGCATCGAGGATATTTCCATCTCCGAGGAGACGATCGTGAATATGATAGGGAAGTTGAAGGTGGGCAAGGCGACCGGCCCCGATGGGATTCCTGCGAGAGTCATTAAGGAAACCGCGAGAGAAATATCGGTTCCGCTAAGAATTATATTCGAAAGCAGCTTTTCGCGCGGGGAAGTATCTAAGGACTGGAGACTAGCAAACGTCGTACCGATCTTTAAGAAGGGCGAAAAGAGTCATCCAGGAAATTACAGGCCGGTAAGTCTCACGAGTATCCCAGGGAAGATCATGGAGAGCATACTAAGGGACCATCTCTTGGATTTCCTCGAAAGAAACGCGCTCATTCGGAACTCTCAACGTGGCTTTAGGAGGCGTCGAAATTGTCTCACCAATTTGCTCGAATTCTACGACTGGGCGACGGAAGAGAGGGAT
>CAJPEV010002770.1:19059-39237 GCA_905338385.1 Darwinula stevensoni
AAAAAAAAAAAAACAAAACAAAACAAAACAAAAATACAAAAATATATAGTTTTAAGAGGGTTAGGCCTACCCTAAATTAAGGAACGCTCGACCTCCACACGTGATATCGAAATGGGCGAAATCGCCTCTTGATATCACTATCTTGAATCTTGAATACCTCGTCGGGTGAGGCCGAAAATGAACCGGACTTAATCACGATGAAGTCTCAGTCTAAACGAACTCTGAAGAGACTCAGACCAGAGAAGAAGGAACGCCAGTCAAACCGGCGCCGGCTCAGGCCGATGGAATCGAAATGGGTCGAGCTTGGGCCGAAATAATGACGCCAGCTCGGTAGAGGTGGGCTCGGGCCTGAAAATCTGGACCCGCCTCATCTCTAGAGTGAATATACCTCAATATGAAACAACTGTTGGCCATTTACAATTGAAATGGATTGGAGCAAACTGATGAACGTTAATTTCCGAGTAAGGACTTGATGGATGAGATACCCCATTCCCATCCACACCAAACTTTAATTTTTTCACACTAACCTTTTGAAAATTATGACATCAATTTTTCCTTTTTTCACACCAAATTTTTCTTTCTTCACGCCTCTGAAAACAGTAGCGAGCACAACGAAGTTTCTTTCAAGACAATTTCTATGGAGTTAATGAGTATTCCAACATTTTTACAGGACGAGCTGGAGCCCTTTCATCCCACGAGTGATTTTACACAGGCAAAAAGAAAACTTCATTATGGTGCTCGTACCGGAGGAACCGCTTTTTTTCACAGATTGCGAATCGGTATCGAAACGATTGCCTGAGAGTCTCTCTTCCATTATCAGGTATTTCTCTGGAAAAGTACTGCCCGATTACTCAAGTACTAAAAAGGTAAAAGAAACTGGCTGATGGAATATTTTCTGTTTTCGTTCTTATTGATGCAGAAGTCGATACGAGACCGCGTTCATGGTGCGTGGCCACCACATACCGCGTTTCTCACTCGAATTTTTTTTTTGGTTGAGCAACATCGACACCTGTGCCTGGTACATTCCTTTGGCACGTATCGAAGGCGATTGAAGTAGACACCGACTCACGTGAAAACTCTGCACTATGCTAACATGTTAATTAAAATGACATTTCAGTATGAGATGAATGTCATTCGAAAAAACGAGAATCCCCGACCCTGGAGTGAGACGGCGACAAAAAGCGAACACAGCGAGTTACCGCACATACAGGTATGCAATCGGCACTTGCCCCTAATAATTTTGGAACGGAACTTGACTTTATCACCGCAGATGAACCGGCGAAAGGCATCTGATGAAGGAGGGCACCCAACCCAAAAACATCCATGGTGATTTTGAGCAGGCCATAATGAATATGTAGTGATAGGGATGGCATGGAGAGGAATGATTGAATATCCCGGGTTCGGCGGTGTAATGACAGCACGCCTGACCTGATAACATTTAACGGGCGGGATGGGGAGTGGATGTCCCTTAGCAACACGCCGCTCAAGGAAACGCATGATGGAACGTTCCTGGATGTTTATCACACTTCCCTCGGGATGTCGACCTATATGCTCTGCTTCGCGGTCACTCAGTTCAATGTGGGCGCAACAGATGTGCCGAGGTCCTTTGGAGCGGATGCCGGGCCAGACTTTGTTGAAAGGGTGAGCATATGCTCGATAATGGACCTCGCATAATGCTTTACCTCGAAGAAATCTTACAGACTCAAGAAACTTTATGTCGAATAGACCTCATTCGGCGCCCGCAATTTGGGTCCGAAAGCGATGAAAACCTGCGTTCATTACACTTCTCGCGAGTACGAAATGCACGTCGATGTCCTAAATGATGTCCTTAGAGACGACTTCGTTAAGGTCAACCGTATAAATCGTGGCACATCCCACGATCTTTAACGTTGTTTCTTCGGGAAACAGGTCACCATGCTGTGATGGGTTAACCTACCCCGGTTATAGGGAGCTCCAAACCACAATAAAACCCATTGGCGTATTTCAGCAATCTATTGGCATATTTATATGTGTAGTGCTCGTCATGCATCAGTGTTCATTAATAAAATTCACGTAATGAAATATTTATTGGGCATGGTTTACGTTCGGGTGCAGGAAATACTAGAGTATTTAATAATATAAAGGATAGATCATTAGGTGACACTTAAGAAATCAAATGGACTCCCTCCCTTCTTCTGAAGAATATAAATTAAAGTTGTCCTTCGCGAAAAAATACGTGGTACTTATCTATCCGATGAAATCCGAACGAAAAATAAACGGTCCTGGGACATTTCAGACCATTGCGAAACCCGGAGGAATCACCTGTTCTCTTATCACGCCTTCCCAAGCTCCGCCACCCTGTCCACGCTGGGGAAGAAATGTTCTCGGTGCGCAACGACATGCTCCGTCGCAGGGAACTCGTCTTTCTGCTGCTCTGCCAGGCCTGCTTTGCACTTTGGCCCGACGTCGAACGCCTTCGGACGAGCGCGAGGAAGGCTCGGCCGATGCGGCTTCGAAGCGACAGGCAGGGAACTTCCGACCTTTTCCTCCCGCGACATGTCATCCCGACCCACTACGACATCCTCCTCCGCCCCGTCTTCGACGAGGCCCTGGGCTTCCCCGTGCAGGGACGGGTCGTCATCGACGTGGAGTGCCGGGAGGCTGCGACCAACACCACTTTGCATGCCGCCGACATGACCATCGAGGACTATGTCATCAGGGATGCGTCGGGGATTCCATTGGAAGTTGTGGATGTGGAGACCGACGGACCTCATCAATTCCTCATCTTTCATCTCGGTGAGACTCTCGAAGTCGGTTCCACCTACGAAATCGATCTAGCTTTTTCTTATCCCATACGTCGAGACCGAGTCGGGTTTCATTTGGTATCCTATACGGAATCTGGGATGGAGAAATACCTCGGGGTCACCTTATTCCAACCATCGTTCGCTCGACTGACATTTCCCTGCTTCGATGAGCCATCGCTCAAGGCTCGATATGACGTCACGATCGGACGGGACGAGGACTGGACTGCGTTTACCAACATGCCGCTCAAAGAAACGCTGCCGGACGACGACGGTACGTTCTTGGACGTGTTTGAGACTTCTCTCCCGATGTCGACCTATACGGTGTGCTTCGCGGTGACGCAGTTCAGCAGCTTGACCACCGACACCCCGAGCCCATTCGGCGTGCATGCCAGGCCGGACGCAATAGAAAACGGCGCGTTCATGCTCCAGAACGCTCCAAGCATACAACTCACGCTCGAAGAAGTCTTCAAGACGGAGGAGCCCATGCCCAAGATGGACCTCCTCGCCCTTCCGCAGTCTGGGGCTGGCGCGATGGAGCACTGGGGGCTGGTCACTTTCCGCGAAGATTTTCTTCTCGTCGACGTCGACGCCGAGGATTTCACCAGGGTCTTCGAGGTCAACGCCGTGACGTCGCACGAGCTCGCCCACAATTTCTTCGGGAACCTCGTCACCTTGCAGTGGTGGGACCTGATCTGGCTCAATGAGGGTTTCGCCTCTTTCGGCGAGTACGTGGGAATGCGGGGACCGAACCCAGACTGGGACGTGTGGCAGATATTCGTCTGGGACTCGTACCAGCCGACGCTGATGGACGACTCTCTCGAGTCGACCCACCCGCTCGTCATGGACGTTTTCTCGATGAATGACTTTTGGCCTCTCCTCGACATCGCCTACGGCAAGGGGGCCAGCCTCTTGAACATGATCTTCGGAGTCCTGAGCGAGGAGTTCATCATATTTGACGGAATCGCATCGTATATCGGCGAATCCAGTTTTGGCAATGTAGTCGAAGAAGATCTCTGGCGGAACTTGCAGGCTGCAGTCGAGGGAACAGACGTCGACCTTGGAGGACGTACCATCGCCGAAATCATGACCGGATGGACTCGACAAGCCGGTTATCCCTTGGTCACCGCAATCCGAGACTACGATACTGGGGGAATCAGAGTGCAACAGGAAAGATTCTTGAGCGATCCCGAAGCCGACCCCGATCCCACGCTCTGGATCGTTCCAGTCACATTCTACACACCCGAGGGAGGCCAAAGACTATATTGGCTCGCAGAGGGGGATGGCACCCTCACGACACAGCCCATGCCAGGCCTCGAGGAATTCCTCTTTGTCAACGTGGAAGCATCCGGATTCTACAGAGTCAACTACGACCTCCGCAACTGGGAACTCCTCGCGACCGAGCTCGAGCGAGACCCAAACCAATTTCCTATCCAAAACCGGGCGGAGTTCCTCGACGACGCATTCACCTTCGTCGCTTCGGGACATTTGCCCTCCTACGAGGTCCCGTTGTCTCTCACGCGATTCCTGAGAAGCGAACCGAAATTTTTACCCTGGGTCACGGCTGCCACCCACCTGGAGTATCTTCACCGCATGTTCGTGTCGACCGAACGACGCGCTCTTTTCCAGGCGTACGCTCTGAGTCTCCTGGAACCGAGATTCGCCGAAACTCCGTTCGAGATGCTGGAACAGTTCCCCGAAGTGTACGGAGACATCCTCGATTGGTACTACAATTATATAATCCAGAGTTTCACATGCGCCATGGAAAGTTCTGCATGCGTCCAACAGGCATCAGAACTCTTCCAACTTTGGAAGTCGGCATACGATCCCCAAGATCCTGACAGAACCATCCTCAGCCCGAATGCGAAGAGCCTCGTCTATCTCTATGGCATTTATGGAGGGGATGACAGCGACTGGGAGTTTGGATACCAGCATTATCAGTTGACGGGATCTGAATCGGACAAGAACTCCATGCTTTTGGCTTTGGCATCTTACACCGGATCCGCTTCTCTCACCCGACTGCTGGACGACATCTTGTCGCCGACGTCGCCCATCCGCGACCAAGACGCGCTTCAGGCATTCCTTTACCTCGGTGCCAACATCGCAGGTCGACAGCTCGCCTTCGACTTCCTGAGAGACAACTGGGACGCCTTCAAAGCCCGCTTCCAGGAGGTGAGCGCCGTCGTCGCGGCTTTCCAGGACTTCAACACCCCCGCGGACCTCGACGCCCTGACTGCGCTCCGGGACGAACATCCCCAGGATGCCGACGCCTTTGCTGCTACCGTCGCTGCAGTCCGAGGGAACATCGCCTGGATGGACCAACACTTCGACTTCATCGTCGACTGGCTCAATGCAAGCATTCAATAAATTATTTTCTCATTATTGAAATGCACCTTGCGGTTCGTTTTGCGACTTTGAACTGCGAAATAAAGTGATTTGAAGCCCTGTCCTGCCTTCATAGAATTATCGGCGAAATTTGTGAGTTTTTATCATTTTTGCGTAAATTCTGGTATTGACCGAATCTACACAATGTGTCATGTTTCACCTCAGTGATGAAGAAGCTTCATATTTCTTAATTCTCTTCCGCCACATTGTGGAAGGCTGGGGATAGACTTCTTCTCGCCCCTCCCCCTCGCCCCTCCCCCTCATCCCCCTCACCCCCTCTTCCCCTCATTTCTAGCCAGATAGATCACAGTGCTTATTTAAAGACGATCGAGCAATAATTAATGCGGTGGATTTCCTCTTTTCCTCGTAATTCCTGGCGTCGTTTTTAAGGCCAAAGAATCATACAGTTTTCTTCACTACTTCTTTTTAAAAAAAATTTTTCATGACTGAAATCAAAGATAAAGTTTTGGGCCCTAAAAATAACGGAAGAAATTATGACGTGGGGTTCGAAAAATGTGTGGTATGCTCTAAAAAAAAAGCACATACGCTTTGAAGTTGCTCTCATCTTCTACTCAAGTAAAAGGCAGACATTCTGCAAAATTTTCAAGTTTGTCGTAAGGCACAGAAAATGGCACCATACAATCGAAAACAGGTTTTTCTTATTTTTATATTTTTGCATATTTCGAGTCATCACATCTCCTTAAGTGGACTTTCTAGAGGGGCAAAATTTGATACACTTCATTCGATCTTTTCTCGCTGATAAAAAAAAATACACGTGATGATAGGGTTTTATGAACGTGTTGACGTTTTGCAAATTTCTGAATATGCCAAAAATTGGCTGATCCGATATGAATGACCCTATTCACTCATTAATTTATTTTCAAAGTGGTAAATGTGTAACAAAAAGTATGTGCTGGTCGAAATGTGCATCGAGAGAACGAACTGATATTTTCGTCAAAATAATTACTCTGATTATTTCTCGTGCGCTTAACTTCGCACCTCTTCATTATCAGCCATGAGGGGTCACATTTGAAAAGTTATCTGCCTGACTATGAAAGAGGAGAGGTAAAAACAACTTCTTCGCAGCGTTAGATACATTGGCCTTTAAGTAATACATGGGGGGAGTAATAGGTCAGTGGCGTTTCTGCTACGTTTCTGCACATTGGAAATTGTTGAAATGGACAAGGCGAAGCTGGAGCATCGAGCCGTCATGAAGTTCCTTGCAAAAGAGGGGATTTCGCCGCAAGAGGCCTTTGAGCGTTTGAGAAACGCGTATGGTTCTCCTTCCTATCACTAAGTCGACTCTGCAAGCAGTTCAAGTGGGGGGAGGGCGTCCTTGGAGGATGACCCAATGTATCTCACGCTGCTAAGAAGCAGTTTTTACGTCTTCCTCTTTCATAGCCTGGTAGATAACTTTTCGAGTGGCCCTCGTACCTCTGCTCCAAGTTTCAACTTCCTGTCGTTCGCTTTTTCGTTGGGTCTAAAATGATGCTAGGAAATGATCCCTTTGCAAAAAAAAGAGCCCCTAGGGGTTTTACCAAAAAATTAATATTTTTTTATTGAGAACCGCATACTGTACATACCAAGTTTTAGCCTAATTCGCTTGCTCCTTTGGCAAAAAATGTCTTTGGAAAAGCCAAAGCAGTGAAAAGCTGTGCCCTGAGAGTATGTTCCTCAAAATATGATTTTTTTCTGAATTCATCACCGACTCAGGTATTGGCGTGCCAAGTTACACCTTTCTATTTCTGCCCAGTCCCCCCGGACAATTTTTTTTATCGCCCCCTGAAAATACGCCACCAGGGGATGCATCGAAACTTGACATTTTTCTTGAACCCCGACCCAAGTAGCAATTTTGATCCAAAAGAAATCCATTGGACATACCCTCATGGCCACTAGGACGTCGAATGTATCCTCCTCGGAGATCCCCTGGAAGACTAAATGTCTCATATAAGGAAAATCCTTTGACATGTCCATTGGATGGATTGATGGATGTCCATCAGAGAGCATTGACTTCCGCAGAAAATTGCACTTCGTCTCATGTGCCTTCTCATGGGACAGAACTTGATCCTACATACCATTTTCTTTATTCCCACGAAAAACTCCATATTGCAAAATGTGACAAATTTTTTAGATCACGGGGTCTGACGTCATGCATGCCATCCGATACTGTAGACATCGACTGCTCGACCCAATCGGTGCACGAAGGCCAGAGTTACAGGTAAAAAAAAAACGCGTTGATTGAGCTGCAAATGATTGATCTGCCATCTGGCATAGAAGCTGATACCTGTCATTCCGCCAGTCCGTAAAACTCCATTTAGGCAGGTGAACGGATTTTCACAAATGAGGTGCGAATCGAAAGCTTATGTCTTGGTGGCGATACTTGTTGGGTCAAAAATCCATCCAGTTTATCTGTGAACGTTGTTGCCATGAGTCCTCTGCGCGTCGGAGACCTGCACCAGTCGACTTTTCTACCATACCAAAATACCAAATACCATATACCAAATACCAAAATACGACACTGCCTGGAACATAAGTCAGCATCGCAATGCGTTCCGCGGATGCACGGTAGCCCCCATGGATGCATGGAAGACTCATGGACGGCTTGGTAACGTTGCCCGGCCGGGATGGGCTGAGGATGGTACGCGTGGCAAGGGGGTCGAATGTACAATGTAAAATCGACAGGCGAGGAAATTCGAATTCAGGATATCTTCTGGGGCGGGATATTAACTACTGCCACCGCTGTTTTTTTTTTTACTATGAAAAATACATATTCCTCCATGGTCAGACATTTCATTACAACAATAATTACTCCATTGCAGTGTTTCCCCAAGGGTGTGCCGCCTGTAAGGCTTAGGTGTGCCGTGAGATTTAAGAATTGACAAAAAAAAACTAAAACTAAAAAACTTAAAAACGTAAAAACAAGAGGGAACGCCTTCTCTCAGTGGAAAACCAGGTGAGAGTTGTACTATCACGCCTCTTATCAAACTGCTGTGTTCAGCGAAGCAAGCACAAGTTTCCCATTGAAAGTAAGTAATTGGCTGGGGGTGCCGTGGAAAGTACGTGTCCTTATGTGTGCCGTAAAAAAAAAAATTGGGAAAGACTGCTCTATTGCATAGATCTCAATGGAAACGAAAATCGCAGACCAACTGGTATTTTATTTTATATTTTGAGGGGGGGGAAATTCACAGGGGAAAATCCAGTTCCACAGCTGTTCCATTATCATTCTTTCCCACCGACATCGACCAAGTCTATTCGAGCTCGAATGAATCTTTCCTCTCATTCGTCGAGATCGAAACTTCTCCTGTTCGTGCTGTTTTGTCGGGCCTGCTCTGCCCTTTGGCCCGACATGGAGCGGCTCAGACCGTTTCCGCGCAAAGGCCGGCCGGTTCTACAACAAGATCACAAACAAGGCATAACGGACGTCTTCCTCCCGCGACATGTCATCCCCACCCACTACGACCTCCAACTTCGCACCGTCTTCGACGAAACCCTGGGCTTCCCCGTGCAGGGACGAGTTGTCATCGACGTGGAGTGCCGGGAGGCTGCGACCAACATCACCTTGCATGCCGCCGACATGACCATCGATAATTACGTCATCAGCGTTGCGGGTGGAAATCCACTGCAAGTCGTGGATGTGGAAACGGATGGGCCTCGCCAGTTCCTCATCTTCCATCTCGGGGAGACACTCGACGTTGGCCTCGCTTATAGCATCGACCTGGACTTTTCGTACCCCTTGCGTCTAAACCTCGTCGGGTTCTATCACAGTTCCTACATGGAATCCGGAGTGGAGAAACACCTTGGCGTGACGTTCTTCGAGCCGTCATACGCGCGGCTGGCGTTCCCCTGCTTCGACGAACCCGACCTCAAGGCAAGATTCGACATCGCGATCGGACGGGAGGAGGATTGGATGTCGCTCGCGAACATGCCGCTCAAGGAGACGCTGTTGGACGAGGATGGGACGTTCTTGGACGTGTTCGAGAAGTCGGTCCCGATGGCGACCTATACGGTCTGCTTCGCGGTCACGCAGTTCAGCGGATTGACCTCCGACGGTCCGACGCCGTTTGGGGTGTATGCCAGGCCGGATGTCATCGAAGACGGTGAGCTCATGCTCAGTTACGGGCCGCTTACGATGCTTTACTTTGAAGAAATCTTTGCGACTGACGAACCCATGCCCAAGATGGACCTCATAAGCTTTCCAGACTTCTTGCACGGAGCGATGGAGAACTGGGGTTTGGTCACTTATCAGGAAGAGGCTCTTCTCGTCGACAACCAGCGGGATCACTTCTCCAGGGTCTACGACACCAGTACCGTGACGTCGCACGAGCTCGCACACAATTTCTTCGGGAACCTTGTCACGATGAAGTGGTGGGATATGATTTGGCTCAACGAGGGTTTCGCCATGTACTGCACGTATTTGGGGGTGCTGGGACCGAATCCGGCATGGAAAACGGAGCATTCGAATGTGTTGAGCACGCTGGGGACCTTCGGGGCGGACGCGCAGGAGTCGATCCACCCGTTGGTCGCGGACGTATTCACCCTCGACGAGATCTGGAGTCTCTTTGACATCGCGTACGGGAAAGGGAGCGGTTTGCTGAAAATGATCGAAGGATTCATGGGCGGCGTGGAACCGTTCTACGATGGGATTGCGGCCTATCTTGCCGAGTCTAGCTTTGATAACGTGGTGGAGGAGGACCTGTGGCGTCACCTGCAGGCATCGGCCGAGGACTGGGGAGTCGACCTCGGGGGACGCACCATCTCGCAGATCATGACCGGATGGACCCGACAAGCCGGTTTCCCCTTCATCACTGCGATCCGCGACTACGACACCGGCGAGATCAGCATACGACAAGAAAGATTCTTCAGCGACCCCGATGCCAACCCCGACCCCACGCTATGGATCGTCCCGATCCAATTCTACACACCCGAAGGAGGCGAAGGAGTCTACTGGCTAGCCGAGGCGGAAGGTTCTCTGGCGACACAACCAATGCCAGGCCCCGAAGAATTCCTCACGCTCAACTGGGGCTTCTACGGGTTCTGCCGAATCAACTACGACCTCCAGAACTGGCAGCTCCTGGCATCGGAGCTCGAGCGAGACCCTAACCAGTTTCCTTTCCCCAATCGGGCGGAGTTCCTCGACGACGCATTCACTTTCGTGGCGTCGGGACACTTGGCATCCTACGACGTTCCTCTGTCTCTCACCCGATTCCTGAGAAGCGAGACGGAGTACTCTCCTTGGGCCATTGCTGCAACCCATCTCGATTATCCGATCCGCATGTTCGTTTCGACCGAACGGTACGCTTTGATCCAGACGTATTTGCTGAGTCTCTTGGAACCGAGATTCGCCGGAACGCCGTTCGAGACGCTGGAGGAGTTCACGGGAGTCTACGAGGACATCATGGAGTGGTACTATGCCAACACGATCCAGAGTCTCTCCTGCGGCATGGAAAGCATTGCATGCATTCAACGGGCGTCGGAACTCTTCCAGCTTTGGAAGTCCGTCTACGATCCACAGGATCCGGATAAACGCGTCCTGAGTCCAAACGTGAAGAGCACTGTCTTCGTTTACGGAATTTATGGAGGCGACGACAGCGACTGGGAATTTGGATACCAGCACAATCAGCTTACGGGATCTGAATCCGACAGAAGCGCCATGCTTTCGGCTCTCGCATCGTGCACAAACGAGGCACTTCTGTCTCGGCTGCTGGATGACATCCTTTCGTCGACGTCCCCCATCCGCGTGCAGGACGGGGCTCAGGTTTTTCGCACTCTGGGGGAGAACATCGTGAGCCGCCAGCNGCACTCTGGGGGAGAACATCGTGAGCCGCCAGCTCGCCTTCGACTTCCTCAGCGACAACTGGGATGCCTTCAAGGCTCGCTTCGGAGACATCGGCCCCTTCGTCGCGGCTTTCCAGGACTTCAACACCCCGGCAGACCTCGACGCTCTGACAGCGCTCCGCGACGAACATCCCGAGGATGCAGGTGCCTTCGCTGCCACCGTCGCAGGCGTCGAACGGAACATCGCCTGGATGGACCAGCATTTCGATTTCATCGTCGATTGGCTAAGTGCAAACATTTCGTAAATGTATGTTCTCCTTCCTAAAATGAATTCATCTCATGATTGCGCATTCTTTATTTGCGAGATGAAATGATGAAATTCAAGACCTTAATTACTATTGCCTTTTATTTTCTTTCACGTTTTTTTCTTGTAATTCGGACGCTTAGTTGGCGTAAGCCTAAGCATCCATTCAAACACTATGGCCAAAACAAAGGGCGTTAAAATTCTGGCGATATGCTTTCTGAAAGTTATAAGTCATTCCTTATGCTAGGAGGTTCGAAAGCGCCCTAATATAGGGAGTTCGAAATTGGAACGACTGGTCAAACTATAACGCCAAGGAACAGAACGAGCTGAAAATTTTCTCTATAGGCGGTGGGGGGTCCTCTAATGACGGAACGCACCTCTATTATTGAGACGGTCTAATGCCCGCTGTGGCCTGTAAGCATCAAGACTTGATTTCTCAGATTGCGTATTGGCTCATACCCGAGCGCAAACTCGATGAAGCGTCGTTATTTGTTGAGCGTTGGTGACTGGCTCTTGCAGCCAACCTTTTCACTGTTCCTCCAAATCCCTCAGACACGCCTCTTCCTTGGCAAGTGGCTGAGAAGTTCCATAATGAGAAGTCTGTCTCATGATGGCACAAGTTGAGGAAAAATTTTCTCGATTTTTACCGTGCGAAGCAGATCCATCAGAGAAAAGCAGGTGTTTTTTCGCGGAAGACAACCAAATTAATCCCTCAGGAAGTTGATGATGACCCTCTGGAACAGTGTCGTGATAGAAACATTCATATGTTATGGAGTAGCTCACGTATTGAGATTTCCCGGAGTCTACGTAAAATGCCACAAACGGATGGATGGTTGCTTGTGAGCTGTTCAAATGAAAACCTTGCACTTCGTCCTGTGGAATGGAAGAATATACAGTATATCTGAGACGTTGGATTTCATCAATAATTTCACCTCTTGCGAGCTTGATTTCGGCTTTGCCCGAAAGGAGATTGCTGTATGGCAAAGAATGAAAGAGAGATGGGGAACTTCCTCAGCTTCTCACAAAAATAATTTTAAAAAAATTAGCAGAGAACTTGTTCACGGCCTCGAGGCTGGATCTGCCAACGGAGATCCACTTTCGGCAGATGGTGACGCCTATCGTATTATGATCCATTAGTGATTTCATATTTTCCTTCAAATTTGCTGTTCCGTGGCATGAACGGGATTCTCGAAAGCAGTACGCTAGTTGAGGTGGATTACAAATGAACATCCAGTGCCTCTATATTCTCCGTAGGACATCGTCATCATCGGACAAATAAGCCACATCTCCTCCCATCATCCGCTTCACGTTTCGACGAATTGTGCAATTCTACCAGTATATCGAAATTGTGCACAAAGATCCAAATTACTGAGAGAAGCAGGCCTAACAGCGATCATTCCTGCGAAAATCAAGAATCTAGCGAACAACGAAGAAAAGGCTACTTCCTGCAAGAACATGTGTAATTCTACCGGTATATTGAAATTGTGCACAAAGATAAATTCCGCGAAAATCAAGAATCCAGCGATGATGGTGATGCTGCGATTTCCTGAATGTATGAACGTAATTCGTGCAGTATATCGACGTTTCCCCACAAAGATCGCAGCTACTGAAAGGTCTGACAGAGATCACTTCCACAAAAAATCTAGAATCGAGCGAACGACGTTGATAATGTTACTTCCTGCATGAATGTGTGCAATTCTACCAATATATCAACGTTTCTAAAAAAAAAAAGATCCAAATTCCTGAGAGAAGCAGGCCTAAAAGCGATCATTTCCTCAAAAATCAGGAATCGAACGAACGACGGTGATGCTTCGATTTCCTGAATTAATGAGCGTTATTCGTGCAGTATATCGACGTTTCGCACAAAGATCGGAACTTCTAAAAGAAGGAAGCCTGAAAGCGATCATTTGAGCAAAAATCAAGAATCTAGCGAACAACAAAGCAAAGGCTACTTCCTGAAGAAATGTGTGTAATTCAACCAGTATATCGACGTTTCTCAAAAAGATCCAAATTACTGACTCAAGCAGGCCTGACAGCGATCCTTACAGCGAAAATCAAGAATCGAGCGAACGACGGTGCTGTTGCGATTTCCTGAATAAATGAGCGAAATTCGTGCAGTATATCGACGTTTCCCACAAAGATCGCAGCTACGGAAAGATGGTCTGACAACTCATTTCCACAAAAATCTAGAATCGAGCGAACGACGTTGATAATGTTACTTCTTGTATGAATGTGTGCAATTCCGCCAATATATCAACGTTACTAAAAATGATCCAAATACAACAAAAAAGGTGAAAGACTTCCCCCCTGAAAGTAACAGCGAATGACCTGCTGTGAGACCACCTATTGATGATCTGAAACTGTCTGAAAAAGAAAAAAAGGTTCTCTCTAAAGTACAAGAGTCTTCACCCTCTCTTAATTTTGCCAAATTCTTGCTGTTCCTTAATGAAGCAAGGAATTCCAAGACACCTGAAAAGCTTGCCAAAAACTACACCCGAAACCTCCCTGACCTCTGCCTGATGATTGATGCCCTTTGTGCTATCTCAGTTGACAAAGAACTTTAGAAAAAACTTGAAAAATTCTCAAGGACACATAAAGCATTACAATAAGAGTGAGAATTCACACTTTGAATGGATGTCTGCAGTTGGAATGTAAACGGAATTGCAGGAACAACTCGGTTTCATAAGTCCTTCACCCTGCTCCATGAACTACTTTTCAATTTAGTCCTCCTTCAAGAAACCCACCTTCCTCATTCTGGGAAAATTCATTTAGATGAATGGGGAATGAAGGAATCTCAAGCACTAACCCTTCCTTTCACTGTGGAGTTCCTACTGCTTTTCCAAATAATTCTTCTTTCTCTCTTCATATAGAGAAAGTGTAAAAGGTTATCTTCTCTTGCTTCATTTCGTCTGGAATGATCTTCCTTTACTAGTCTACAATGTCTATGTTCTTCAGTCAGATGATCTCGCTATTCATGTCCTTGACGAACTAGAAATTGATCTTCTCAATACTCCTCCCACTGCTCTTATTGTTTTAGGAGGGGATTTTAATTGCAGCCTACAGCGAACCATTGACAGGAAAAACAATAGTGAATATCGAAAATTCTTACAAACTCATCTACAAACACTAGTTCGATCAAGTTGCCCAGTCGACGCTTGGAGAGAGTTTAACCCAAATATTATGGATTTTACATTCACAAGTAGAAGTCAAAATGCCCCACAAGCTAGACACGATCGCTTTTATGTTAATGAATCTCTTTTAGCACGCATCAATTTTTCAAAGATAATTTCTACTTCTTATATTTCAGACCATCACCCGATCATACTCTCCATCTCTTGCTCAAACTCCTACTTCAGAGGTTCAGCCTTCTGGCACTTCAACAATTCCTTATTAAAAGATGCCACTTTCATTTCCTCTTTTCTAACAACATGGAATACCATCCTTTCTGAACGAACTCACTACAACTCCCCCGGCGATTGGTGAGAAACAGCAAAAGCCAAAATTAAAATGTTCTCCATAGAGTTCTCAAACACAAAGAAAGCCATCTTCTCAAACTCTCTTCCCTCGAATCTGACATAAGATACTTGAAAACTTGTGACCCAAGCTCTCCTGACCTAGTGAAGAAGCAAGATGAATTACGAATACCTCAGTCGTAGAAGGAGCACTCGTTAGATCGCGAGAAAAAGTGCTTTCCTTAACAGATGCTCCAACCAATTACTTCTCTTTGGAAAACAACAAAAGCTGCAGGCAATCTTTAACTCAAATCAGACATGAAGCCACTGGAGAAATACTTAATGATGCACCCTCAATTTTAAAGCATGTATCATCCTTCTACTCCCCTTTATTTAGTCACAGTCCTGTAGAAATCATCCCAGAACTGTACCATGAAATTCCGGTCTTAGGGACAAGTGAATCAAATGATATTGACTTGCCCTTCACCATCCTTGACTTTGACAAAGTTGTTAAAACCCTTTCAAAACGGAAGAGCCCTGGACTAGATGGTCTCACTACTGAATTTTACACCTTTTTCTGACCATACTTGAGAGAGTATGAAATGAAATATTCTTGTCCGCTCTCCAATCTCAGGAACTCCCACTTTCCTTGAGACGCAGAGTGATCACTTTAGTTCCAAAGGGTGGTGATAAACTGGATATTAAAAACTGGCGCCCTATTACACTACTGAATAGATATTATAAAATTTTCGCAAAAGTTCTAACCACTCGACTGAAACGTGTCTTGACCACCATTATCCACCCTGACCAAACATACTGCATCCCTAATCGCAATATTCACAACAATCTCCACCTAATTCGTGACGTAATCTGGTACTCCAATAAGTATAAATGTCCTTTAGGTATTATTTCTGTAGATCAAGAAAACCTGATACTGCATCCCTAATCGCAATATTCACAACAATCTCCACCTAATTCGTGACGTAATCTGGTACTCCAATAAGTATAAATGTCCTTTAGGTATTATTTTTGTAGATCAAGAAAAGGCCTTTGACCGTATTTCGCATGATTATCTCTTTCATACGCTTCAGAAACTCTCCTTCCCTCAGTTGTTTTTATCAGCAATCAAAACCCTCTACAAAAATAACCAATCCTTACTGAGAATAGGGAAGTATTTGTCAGCTCCTTTTCCCTTCCAAAGAGGTATCAGACAAGGTGATCCTTTATTTGGCCTTCTCTTTTCGATCTCCTTAGAACCATTCCTCCATTTAAATTCGTCGTCAGCTAGCAAACTCTGCATTCCACTCACCCTCATATTGTTTCTGCATATGCTGATGATATCACAATTTTTATATCTTCTGAATCTGGCTTCAAATCATTCTGATTGTTTTGATATATATTCTAAATCTACAAATGCATCCTTAAATGTTCAAAAAACCTCAGGACTCTGGTGTGGATCTTGGCAAACTAGAAATGATTCCCCTTGAGGTTTCCAATGGAAGAAGACGGGTCTGAAATTTCTAGGTTTATATCTCGGAAACATAGACCTTGAAAAAAAAGAATTGGGAGGAAGCAGAACACAAAATCAATTATTTAATTGCAAAATGGACTCCTCGTTTCCCCAAGATGTCCTATCGTGGACGTGTTGTGATAATCATCTGATAGCTCCAAAACTCTGGTATACCCTTGCATGTATCGAACCTCCACCTGGTTTCCTCCTAAAACTTGAAACTCTTTTTAGAAACTCTGTCTGGCTTGGGAAACATTAGCTTCATCCGGTGTATCTTCACCGCAAGCTTCTCCTTGGCGGATAAAATATTGTCTCCCTTGAAGTTAGGAGACTTTCCTTTCGCATTTCTTTTCTAAAACGAGTTCTTACAATGGCAAGCAGACATTCATCATATGACACCTTTCTTTTTTTTATTTGCTCAGCTTGCGACTTCCCTCTCAGAAGTCTAGGGGTCCTACTGCCTAAGTAAACTTTTCTTTCACCACCAATCACACATGACCCAAGTAGCAAGGGATCATCCCTGGGACATCCCAATTGGATCCTACGTGGGACAAAATGACATCCCATGGATGTCATAATGAAATCGTCCCGGGATATGGAAATCCCTGGAGCATTCGAAGGACATCCCGTAAGGTTAGAAATACTCTCGTCCCATACACCAAATCCTTCGTGTGTCTATAGGACGTCCACATCACGCAACGGACAACGGGGAACAAAATGACATCCCATGGATGTCATTTTGTCCCACGTAGGATCCAAATGGGATGTCCCAGGGATGATCCCTTGCTACTTGGGGAAACAGCCCCTACATACATTATAGAAACAGCAACACTTTGGTTTCCTTTAAACTTTAGTTGCAAGTCTGAGGTTTCTTCTCCTGACCTCTTCCCTTTAATTCCACTGAAACCCAATATTTTCCTCCAAGCCTTTTCCATTTCACCGTCTACTGCTTGGGAAGTAACCAATTTTACCACACTACAAGATATACACAATGGTACCTCATGGATTAACCACTATAACAATTACAGGAAGAATAAACCCCAGGATACACAGATTTCCATGAACCTACACACTATTAGGAAAAAATTCCTCCTGATAAAACAGCACAAAGCACTCATTTCAGCTCCATTTTCTTAATACAACTCCCAGAAAGACCATGTCCATTTCGACCTTTCAACTCGGGAAAGGATTTATGACCTTACATTTCAATTCATCTACAAGAAAAGCCTAGTCAATCACTCCACACACCATGTCCAATGCTTTCTCCCAGGCACAGAAAAATTTGTCCCAGTCTGGAAATCTTTTTACCGGCTCCCCTCAGAAAAAAAAGATGACATCAACTGGAGACTTCTACACAATTCCCTAATGTCCCCAGTTTTGAAATCTAAAATGAACAGCAACTCTTCTTCATTATGTCCTTCATGTGGCAGTCTGGGGACTTAAATCCGTGTTTATTGAATGTCCCTCATTAAAGGAAATGAGTGTATACATTGAAAAATTTTTGAAATTGATTCATGCTAACATAACCATGAATGTTAAACTGTTTCTCTTCCACATTTTCCCAGAACGTGCTTCCCTTACAAAATCGGAAATCTCCATCATTGATTTCATCTTGACGCTTGCCAAGAGCAAAATCTACAAATCATACCTTTCAGAACATTGTATTCGATTCATCCATTTCACCATTTTATATTACTTTATGCTTTTATTTCCTTTCTATTATACAACGAATCTACTGAACCTGAAGGAGAGGGCGGGAGTAGTGGTTTCATCTGCAAAAGCTGGGTAAAGGGCAGTACCCACGTCGCATGGCCAAGAGGAGGTTTTAACCCTCCTGGAGGCGGGGACCCAACCCCAGGCTCCCAATCCCAATCCTGTGCAGGTTTTGAAGTGTATTGTCCCCTTTAGTGATCAAAATCATTTCCTTTGTACATGAAGTGCTTATTTTATTTTATTTTGACGTATTATTAAAGTCCATTTGAAATCCCAACGAAAAGTTTTCTTTGCGTAATGCAAAGATAAATCCGAACATATCATTTAGTACAATGGAGGCGACAAATTGAGACATTATCCTCGTGCTAGCAAGTACTAGGCTTACTAGACACGGAACACTTTAAGAGCACCCCTCGCAAAATGCAGAAAACATTATGCTGACATTCTTGCTAGCTTTTTCGTTGGTCACTTTCGATCATTTGTGGGAAGGATTTCATCTGCCCAATATAAGCCCGATTCTCGCCTTCACCTATTAAACGAAAGCCACGAAACAAAAAAAAGCTCACAATCTGAAAAATGACATGAAAGACCTGGAGGACGATGAGAGCCTGTTGGCGTACCTAAGTAATATATCAGAGGAGAGGAGTAAAGAGCTGACATTCCTTTGCTAATACAATCATAGACGCAAGGCAATTCGTCTCCGCTCGGATCACGATAATGACATAAACGTCAAAAAACTCCAATAGTAATGAATTAAACTCGATCCTAAAAGCCTGAGCTTGTATATGAATGGTGTTTTTTTTATATTTCAGCTTTTGCCACTGGTACATGCTGAATAAAGATGAACTGAATTTCCACATTTACTCGATCAATCTTTTCTCCTATCGACATTGCTGCACTTCTACAGTCTCCATCGACATCTTTGCCGTCGACTATTTTCTTGACATTTCTTCTTTCGGCATTCAGAAGCGCACCGTCCAGCAAATTCCAGCTCCTCAGCTGGTGAGGAATACCAGCAATATCCAGCGGTTACCAGATAGTTCCACCTTATTCTATTCAAAACATATACTGGATCCAGCAGGAATTTTTGCTTTGGATTGGCCAGGGGTTAGAAAATCTCTGTACTAATTTCTAAGTAATTTCTCAGCATAACATGAAAGACATGCAGAAATGCTGCCAAGGCCTTGATACCTTTGTGATTATGTCATCGTCATTGACTCTGGCCTTGGATAACTCTCCGGCAAATAATAAATACAGCAGAATGCATTTTCTAGCGAAAAAAAGTGCTGAAAATATGAAAAAGTGATTCACTGGTAATTTACAGGTAATATTACTGGTAAGCAACACTGCGGTAATAACCGGTAAACCGGTAACGTTACGGTAATGTTACCACTACTCACATCTCATAAAAATTATTTCTTTTCCCACCGCAATCAACAAAAGTCGAGTTCAGATATTGTCCATTTCGAAACGAAGTATGAAAAAGCAGCTTTAGCAGCATCAATCAAACTATTGGGTCGATCGGAAAGATATGGCCGTTTCGAGAACATTCCATACAACTGAGTTTTTTAAAAAAGCAAAAAAGTTAATTCAACGAAGTAATCGCCATTACAATCACCTTCTGCCAACGATCAGGGGGACTCCTGATTCCATCCCTGTAGAACAGCCTGTGAGTCGAAAAAATCAGTCAGCCAGTTTTCGACCTCGGCGTCATCGTTGAACCTTTTCTGGCGAAGATGGTCGTCCAGAGTGGAAGAGATGGTAGTCGGTTGGCGCCAGATCTGGGCTATACGGAGGGTGAGGCAGAACCTCCCAACCCAGATCCAGCAGTTTCTGCCGTGTGATCTGTTTCCGTGTTTCTGCAGCTGATCGCAGTAGTAGGCGGCGGTGATGTTGGTATCAGGTGGGAGCAGCTCGAAGTAGATCACGCCTTGCACGTCCCACTAATGCACAACATGACTTTTCGTGGGTGCAGGTCACCTTTCGGCTCCGGCTCTGGCTAGGCATCGGCATCGACCCACTGGCGCCTGCGTCGGCAATTGACGTACAGCATCCACTTTTCGTCTCCAGTGACTACAAAATCCAGCCAGTCGTTTGTGCGCTCGTACGATAGCAGCGAAGTGCACACCTCAGCACCCCAAGTAACACAGTATGTTGATGAAACGTTTCCAAAATGTTGCTCTATGTTGCAAGTTGCTGTACAACATTGAATAAACATTGCTTCAATGTTTTCACTTGGAATGTTGCTGCGACACTTCT
>CAJPEV010002771.1:0-39214 GCA_905338385.1 Darwinula stevensoni
ATCATTCCTTCTTCGATTTTTTGGTGACCCGAGCGAAATAAAATGGCAGTTTCTATATCTAATAATAAAGTAAATACATAGCATATCTCAAAAGGAAATCATCCTAAAGGATCCTATAAGATTTTTTAAAGATATAAAGCATATAGAACTCGCTTAGGATTCTTGTGGGATTCCTATGGGAATTTCATACACTCAGAAAAATCGGTAAATCGAGTTGATATACTTCTTTCAATTTTCGCATTTAGATTAACTTTTCTCATCAACTGGATTTTTAATTTAAGATTTAAACCTCTCGCTTCCCCACCATGCCACGTCGCCTGAAAGGAGTTAGCAAAACCAAAATGCGTCTTTATGCGAGATAGGCGTTTCCAAGGCCATGCATCGTCAAGACGCATGGCAAGCAAAGTCTTTCAGTTCATCGCACCGAGAAAATGCCTCCCCCCACACACATGAACGCTCCGGACAATGCATCGACAATCGTGCATGTCCAACTTTGCCCCATCAATTACCTCCGGCTGGTATATCTGGAAGGGATTGACAAAATGACGACTACGGTACTTTTAATGTTATATCGAGCGGTTTTTCTACAGTATATTCCTACTGATCTTTTTTTATGATAAGTTTGCCATCAGAAACGTGCAATAGCATGGAAAACAGGCATAGATAGAATCAATTTCCTGTTTGCAACAGTGACACGAAAGGAGTGAGACAGACCCACCTGAAGAAACTTGTCCTCGTCGTTGAGTCTAAGGAGGGTGTGTACGTCGATTGGAGCGTCGTTGCTTGTGACTTCCTGGACCTCCAGGAACCCCTCTGATTCCATGGTATTCCAAATCTGTTGATGACTTGGTAATGCATCGATGACGAACAGAGATATCATGCTTCTGGATACGCTTTCCATGAGCCAGGCGTCTTCAACGTTCACGGTAAAGACGATATTCGCTGTGCAACCTTTAAATTCCTTTGGGTGAACAAACCTCAGATATCTGGCTTGTCTGGGAGTGCTTTTCTTCAGAGCCGTCCTGAGTGTCTCGTCTGACAACAACACGTACACTGCTTCTTTTCCCATATGTTCATTCATAACGGAAAGGAGAGAGACTAGGACACCAAGAAGACGCTGACAATATTCTTGTCCCATGCACGACCTATTCAAATGCTGACCGGTGCATTTGTACTTTATATATTTGGGCTTAGGCCCAAAGGCCGCAGCAACTGGGCGGGAGACTGTGTGGAGACATCTTACATCCAACCCCGATGAAATGTTGACTTCATTACTAGAAATATGATTAAGAAACTCTGGGCTCGTGCAAGAAGGGACGACCCACTTCGATATGGGGAGTCTGATGACGGTCACCCCAGGCTGAGAGCGGAAAAAGGATGTCAGCTCGTCGACGTCGATGCTTCGACCGTTTCGCGAGTGCGGTTTGAACGCAATCGTCATGATCAGGTTATCGTCCTTCCACAAGTCATTTAGGGCCGTGGTCCACATCCGAATCTCTTCCCCGGTCTCCTTAGCCTGTATTGAATAATCATCGACGTGAACATGTATCTTTAAATTGGGATGCTTTCTATTAATTTCCATCACCCGATCATGGCAAATTACATCCTGAGGGCATAATGCATCCGATCGGACAATATCAAAGAAGCCAGTGTGACTACGGAGATAATCCTCCGAGGCCTTGTGACTCAGGATGCTCCCCAAATGAAGGAGAATGATTCTGTTTTGACCCTGGTCATGACTTGCAAGCTGTTTCATGCTTTCGAGTAACATCATACTTTTTCCAGAAGCCGGTGGGCCTAAGATGATTGTACACTGTGGAGGATTCTTGGTGGGGACAAGGCTCCTTCCCGGAATATAGATGGGTAGGGTCACGCGATGCCACGCTTTCTCATCCATGTGTGATATATCCATCTCTACCATCTTCTGGGCCATATCCAATTTCTTCTTCAGATCTTTCAATTTACTTTTGCATGTAATCTTTGCAGTGGCTATCATGTTTCTCAGTTGCGCATATTTTTGCGATTGAAGCTGATAACGCTCTATGAGGATGAATACATTATCGTGGTGCGAAGAAACCAGGCGAACATAATTCGTCCACTCACAATCGGGCAAGTCGAGGATGAGGACTGGGTTCTCCATGTGATATCCAAGAGTCTGATCATCGGTCACAATTATAACGGAGAATGGGTTTTCATTAGATATTTTCCCCCAAGAATCTCCATCCTCGTGTATGAAAATGACGTTGATTCCATATAGAGTAGTAAGGGCGTTTCCCAGACGATTTCGACGCTCCATGCAATCCACTACTATATAAAGAGGCCGTTCTTTGTTGATGGAACCACTCCACAGAAGTTCTGCTATGGAATGGGAAGTCCTCACAGCCTCGCAGGTCAGTTTGTTCCGGCAAACGTCGTGGAATGTCCGACAAGAAGGTATTGAGGATATGGTTGGCAAAAATTCACTTTCAGGATACCAGAAATCGATTCCCTTCATACTGGGCTCCTTGCAGATGAATTTTCGGCTAGAGTAACTCTCAAGAGCTAGTACAAATTTAGTTAAATGGCGTGTTTTGGTTCTGATGTCATTTAGAATTTCAACTTGGACGCCTGGTATCATGATTTTTTGGATATTGATCTCGTTTGTGTAGCTGAAGCCAGTACAAATTTAGTTAAATGGCGTGTTTTGGTTCTGATGTCATTTAGAATTTCAACTTGGACGCCTGGTATCATGATTTTTTGGATATTGATCTCGTTTGTGTAGCTGCTATCATAGGTGCGGAAAGCAAATGTGAGGCTCTTCACTTGATCTTTCAAGCGGAAGATCATTTTCCAGTGTTCTGAAAAAAGTCTTTCGTCGAGATGACCTCGGAATCCAAATGTAATGGGGATATGGTCAATAAGGATATGTTTCCCCGGACCATGTTCCTCCAAGAATCGGAGAAATCCCTGGAAGTCTTCCGAGATCCCCTCCTCCCGGTTTTCCAACATCGTGATTTTTCCATTTCCTAGTTTAAAAAAAATATATATATTGATTACCCTCATGAAATGTCATGGAATAGCAAAAATGTCGTAGCGATAAAAATAGATTACAATGTATTTGCCGCATACTGACCTTTGCAGAGGCGTCGCAATTCATTTGTTTGGAATCCTCCGGTCATGTTGATCACCAAGACTTCGCCTCCTTTAGCAAATTCCAAGGCTCGTTCCTTAATGATCGTCGTTTTTCCTGTTCCACTTCCTCCAAATATGAAAATGGCATTTTCTTCACTCGTTACTAATTCCTTCTGTTTCTTTGGAATGTGCACTCGCATCATTGTCATAAGTTCCTTGCAGTGGGTGAACAACTCTGTTGGGTTGCGTGGGTATTTCACACGTGATGCTACACAACTGTAGAAATCGAAGATGTATTTGTAGGTTTTCATAACAGGAGATTCAGGGTCCTTGTCCCAGGACTTCTCCAATACAATTCCCTGTTTCTTCAAAAACCGCCAAAAGCTATCCGAGGAGTCCAGATCTTCCGAAGTAAGGATTTTCCCTTCGCATTTCCTGCATTTTATGTATTTTCGCAATGAGATCTTCGAAAGTAACGGGAAAGCAGCAAAACCAGCTAATTTTATGTTCGAATTCTGATTTTCGTCAAATGTGTTCCTGAAAACAATGATGTCTCTTCTGATTCGCCTCATGCTTTCCTCATGTCTTTCGACGACTTTGTGCAGGTCAGTTTCTGATGAGTCACTAACTCGAAAGAAAAGTCCAAATACCTGATTTCCAGATATCCCAAAGACAAAGACATCATGACAATTACGTCGCAAATGGACTTCGAACTCCCTAAAACCTTTATTCCTCTGCTTTGGAGGATCGCCCCTCCTTAAGATGTGGTTGAAGACAAAATGAGTAACTGTTAGGGATGGCACATTATTGAATGCATCTTTGAGACGATGAAACACAATCGCATCGGGCAGCTGGAACAGTTCTATATTCTCTTTGCCTTTTTCAGCCATTTCCATAAATTTGTTGAGTTTCTTGCCTCGCAAAATGTATCCCTCAGGTGAGGAATGTGCTCTGCTATATGGTTCGGAGCAATACTGTCGCACGTATGTGTCCATTGCTTCCTTCAGGTCCTTATCATCAAGAGTCTTTAAGCATAAATTACTTTTGTTTGAAAATTCGAAATTTCCCCGCTTTTCATAGCACTTCAACTCTCCGAAGTACGAGAATTGGTCGCACGTCTGGCATCCTACTCCAGATTCCTATAGAAATAAACAAATAGATAAAATCCCTTCAGTTTTTCGCAATAGAAAGGGACAAATAGAATCCGCAGAGTAGCGTTGGCCTTATATTCGACACACATATGAGGAAAAAAAAATTATTCTCGGAATCACCGTGTAGATCGTACCTGGAAAAGTCTACTAAAAAATCAAGAATTCGTGCAATACATACCGACAAAAAAGTGCGACCCTTAAATAAATTTAAGTTGAGCTTTCTTAATAATATTTGGTATACATGTTCGACTAAAGTATCAAGGAATCGATTAGAAATTCAAGGGTGTGGGATGAATATTCACGTTGAAAACTGGCCAGAAGCTTCGATTTCAGCTGTTCCATTGATGGATGCAATTTACGGAAATTATGGGGTTGCTTTAAATCATTTGAATGTTTTTAACTTCAGAATGTGATATTGTTGATGTCCATCGGATCGAAAGTGTTGCGCATGCGAGGATGGTGGCATGATTCCGTTATCAAATTCATCACCATCTTTAAGTAGTTCTCGATATGAGAAAAAAATGAATTAGAATTGCGATTACGGTGGGGGGAATAAAATAAGTAAAAGGTAACAAGACATTTAAGTACAAGAGAAGATCTAGAATCATTTCTTTGAATTTAAGTTGACCTAAATGAAAGAAATGAAGAAAATAAAAATCTATTCATCCAATGGCTAAGATAATACATATTTTCCGCACCTTAATATTCTGCATTTAGCTTTTCCCTCCTTTATATGGACGAGGTACAACGTCAGCAACTACAGTCGTACATCAAATGGCAATAAAATTCATGTTTGCTTAGAACTCAAGCATTGTTATACCGAATTAATTGAATTGTGTGTCCATTAGAACAGAGGATAGGGTGAGAGAAACTCACTTGGAGGAAGTGGAATTCATCGTCAAATTCGATAAGAGTCTCTAGTTGCATCTCCATGTCATCTGGCCATTCACCAACAGTGAACGGGAGGGGCTGGACACGCTCTTCTTCAATCATCTTCATCCATAGGTCCTTGTGATCCCTGATGTTGTCTATTAGAGTCAGCTGAGTCCTGCTGCGTGACAGTACTTCAAGCAGGAAGTCGTCACCGACGTTCACGGAGATGACGGAAGACGTTTCACAACCCCGAAAATTCTTGCAATTTTCGTATCGTATTGCATAATTTTTTATTGATGACAGAAGAGAGCATTCTTCCATGAACTTCAATAGATTATCGTCTGAAACCAGAACGTACATTTCATCACTTTGTCTCGTCTTCGACCTGGTTATAATTTCATTATCACATTTAATTTCCCTCAGGGCGCATCGGAGAAGCCAACTCAAGATGGGGGCAATGTTCCCGCACGAGCCATCTCCATTACAGACATACCCCCAATGTAGCCCCGAGCACTGGTATGTAAGATAAAGGATTGGAGGACCATAGACGATTGCTCCTGGTATTGAGGATGTGGGCAAACTCTTTGCTTGCAGTTTTAAAAGCGAGGAGGTCTCGTTTTTTTGGATGTGGTCGAGCAGCTTCACATGAGTTCCCGTCGTAGCTGAGTTAAGCATGAAAGCATTGCAATCTGGATTTTCCTTCATGACACTAAGGATCCTTTGCAATGAGATACCGTGGGTACTTTTCATGTGGGATTTGAAGCAAATAATGAGCTTCAGCTTCTTTGTCTTTAATTGTTCTGCTGCTTGCGGAATCTCTTCCTCCATCTTCGTCCACAAAGGACAATCTTCCACAATAACAACTGAGGGTATTAAGCTTAGGTTTTCTTTTGCACTGATCCAGCTTTCCTCCTTATCCTCGCCAAGGATCCCACTTTCGGTGAATTCCAGGATGTCTCGAAATGAAGTAATTTTGTTTGTATCAATGCCAACAACATAAACCTTCGACTCCGTTCTCCAGTGCCATCGGCAGAGTTCCCGAGATAATCTACCTCCGCCGTGGAGAAAGAGCACTTTCTCTTGGAGCGCCATCGCTTGCATGACAACTCTATGTACTCTCCTGGATTTTCCTGAGGCCGGGTAACCAAAGATTCCATTCAGCGAGAAGCTAAGAAGTTTCTTAGCATCTTCGTCTTCCTGTAGCCATAGTTCAAAGGGTTGTGGTCTTGGGTAGGAAGGAGTAAAAGGAACGGCCTTATGCTCTGGAAGGGCAATTGCCTCTTCCTTTTTCTTGCACATTTCAAGCTTTTTCGTCAGATCCTCTATGGTCGTACTATCCCTCATGATGTTCCACCCAGGGATGTCTTTCACCACGCGGGAGAATTTCCCAGTAGCTAAATCTTCTTCCTCGATCACGATGATCATGTTATTTCCATTGGATTCCATCATACGGAGATAATTTATCCACTTAGATGGTGGCAAGTCCAGGATGACCGTGACGTTATCAAAATGACATCCGATCATTTCATGCTCCGTGACAATTAGGAGATTGGGCAAGGAAATCGTAGTAGAAGAACAGCAGCAAAATTCTACATGTTTTCCATTCCCTTTGGCACTTATTTTCTCTTCACTTTCATTTTCCTTCGACCCTCGATTTTGCTCTTGTGATTTCAGCTGAGGCAACTCCCCCAAAAAGAGAGGAAGAACTGTGTCATCTTGGGAAGAAAGCATGTTCACGAGAGAGACTTTCTTCACATCATCATCGACCACAACAAAGACTGGAATATTTTGCATCCTGGTACATCTTGCATATAAGATTTGAACGACATGGCAAGCTTTCATGGTCCAGCAGACCATTTTGTCTTCACATCCGTTCGGATGAAGGACGCTGCAAGAAGGAATCGTGAAGAGAGAAGGGAGGCATTGACCCCCAGGTTCTTTCATGTCCATTGGAAGGGTTTTCTCATGGGATATGAAGATCCGGCGAAAGTAATCACCAATCGCCTGGAATAGCTCAGCTATCTTCCTGCCATTTCTTTTCACCCGATCAAGGACTTCTATCCGAATGTTTCCAGGCTTTACATCTTGGAGGGGGAAGTCCCTGTTGTAGGACTGGTCATTGGGTCTGAATGCGAGAGTGATCGACTTAAAATGATTCTGCAAGTCGACAATCCAAGCCCAATGTGAGGAAAGTTCATCCGATTTGAGTAGACCCCGAAACCCTAATGTGATGGGAACCTCATCAACAAGTACATGTTTTCCATTCCCCATCCCCATGAGAAAATTCTTGAACTTCTCTAGTTCCTTCTCCAACTCTTCCTCTCTCCCATCAATGACTGTGATTCCATCCTTACCTTTCAAGACAGAGAACATATCATTCGATTTCATAGCAGGTTCTCTAAGACTGACATGTAAATATTTTCTCTTTCATTTTGAAAAAAACAATCGTTTGATTGAACACCAGCTCGAAAAAGTGGTTTACATTAGTTTTCTATCTCAAAACACATCTCCCACGGTGCCCCTTGCCCACGAAATTATTTACATAATCTCTCAATTAGAATTGAGACCTATAATTTCTCAATTAGAATTGAGAGATTATAGGTCTTTAATTCACTTCCTATAGAGAAAGGTGCTATTCCTGGAGGAAATGTTCATGGAAATTCTAGGGAATCAACTAACTTCTTTCATTATTATTTTTTGAAATTTCTATCCCGTATGTCACAAGGCATATAATTATTCCAAAATCTTGCTCAAGAAATGCTTGCTTCAGATCCTGACAGTATATCAATCAAGAACGACCCTTAAGCGCACATTTTAAAATGAGAATATCTATGTAGTTAAAATGCAAGATGATGCTGTCTTCTCTTTCAAGCAATTTTCTGGGTTGGATAAGTACAACTGCCCTTGTTTATTAATTATAATGTGAATCTCCAAGTTAGAACTGCACAATATGGAATGGCTTATCAATTGAATGAAGCCGAATATCTCCTCTGAATTCCTATTCCCCAATCTAAATGAACACGGCACACAAATTCTAAGGCAAAATATTTGTCTATAGAAATGTCTGGTATGCCGTTACTCAAGGCACTCGCTGTACGCACATGTGCTTCAGTGCTGCGGGATTAGAGGTAGGGGAAGAATAGGTAGATAGTAATACTGTTGCTTATAGATTTTGCTGCGTATTACTGGTTTTAGCAGTATTGTCTCACCTTCAAATGCGCATCGAAACTCCTCCGTCAAGAGTCCTCCGGCGAGGTTTATCAGCAAAACTTCACCTCTCTCCCGCAATTTCAATGCTCTTCTCTTGAGGACGAAGGTCTTCCCGGTTCCACTCCCTCCGGAGAGGAATATGACCCTTGATTCACTATTCGCTACTTTCCTCTGACGAGGAGTGAGAAGCACCACCATCTTAGTCATTTGTTCCTCACTCCTGTTGAACAATTGATAGAGATTTCGTGGGAGGTCCATAGCTGATGCAGCAGAGACATAAAGGTCGAATATGTCCTTGAAGATCTTCATAATAGGGCACTCAGGATTCGAGTCAAGAGGGTTCTCTAAAATAATGTTTTGTCTAGCCAAAAAGGTTTTGAAGCTTTTTGGATGATCCAGATCTTCAGACGCGAGAATTCGCATCCTGCAGTCTCTGCATTCGATCAATTTCTGCAACTCCATCTTGGAAAGCATCGGTAAAGCTACAAATCCAGCTAACTTCACGGACGGTTTCAGGAATTCACCACACATGGTACGAAAGATGTTCACGTCTTTCTGGACTTGTTCCGTTGCCTTCTGAATGGAAGCAAGAATTCCTTTTGGGTTAGTCTTGGATGTTACTGCCTTAATTTGAAAGAAAATTCCAAAGATGTTGCTGCCGGATACCGCAGTTCCAAAGACGTCGTGATCACCAGATTGCAATTCGTTTTTAGTCACTCCAAACTCCCGGATGAATTTGTCTTTGAGTTTCTGGGGTATGTTCTTCAGCAAGGTGTCATCGAAGGCGTAATCCTGGACTGTGAGGGACGGCAAACTCTGCAGTGCTCCTTTTACTTTATCAAAAACAACGGCAACGGCGTGATGTTCCAGTGGCATGATGGCGTCTTCTTCCTCTCTAAGTGCCTTTGATTTGAGTTCATTAATTTTCTTATTGCGCAAAATATATCCTTCAGGTAAGGAATATGCCTTGGTGTAGGCTTGAGGGTAGTGTGATGCCACGTATTCTTCTGCTGCCTCCTTTAGGGGTCTTGTTTTACCTGCACCCATGTAAATTTTGAGGTGGTTACGAATATCCAAGTTCCCTATTCTTTCATAGCTCTGCAATCGTCCCAGGAAAGAAATTTGCTTGCAGTTCCTGCACCCTGCTTCTTCACCCTATGCAAAGAAGAAAATGGTTTTTAGTAAAGGTCTCTTGGCTGCAAGAAATTAAACGCATTTTGGGACGTTCTTACAAAACTTTTATCAATAGTTGAATTTATTGAAACAAGGTTCATGTCCTTGTATGAGGAAATCCAACTGCCGAGGGACGTCCATCTGGTTTCATATTCACATCTTATCGCCCCTGTCACCTGTTTGTCGTTCACACCAAATGTACGCAGGAATGTGTATTCAATGTTTACATTTTGGAATGGTGCATTCGGAGATTTGGGTTGTTGCTATATAGCCAGAGGAAGTCAAATTACAATCGACTAGGGATATTCAAACCGAGTCCTGCGTAGCGCAGGTCCCGGGCAGTTCCAGTGCACCTCTCAGCCACATCATGATTATTTTCATGCAACTCATAACGCCAGGGAGTATGGCCATCCCTTTTTTTTATAAGGGAAAGTTGGGCAAAATGGGGCGAGATGCAAATCCGGCAAATGAGATTTTAACCAAACCATTTCCGATATCGATCTGCTAATTACTCCATCATTTCCACCGACAACATGTGCAAGTTTTTAGTCAATGCAACGATCTATGAAGAAGATAATAAACACTCTAGGAGCAAAGCAAGAAAACATTCACTTTTCTTATTTCGTTTTAGTTTTCCATCAGCGAAACAAAACATGGACATATTGCAGGCTTCCGATATATTTTTTGGCAAACTAAATCTTAAAATACTTCCCTCCCATAAGTCGCCCTGAGGGGACATATTTTAATAGTAGGATTTTTCTTTACTAAACTATCCATCAGGTGCTTCTGCGACAAGTTTCAACTTTCTATCGTTCTGTGTTTCGTTGGATGAAAAAAAGTTCATTGAGGGGTTTAACCTGAAAACGGCAGGTTTTAATGAAATCAGGACTCAAAGAACTATTGATACATGTCCCCCAAGCTTTAGCCTCATAGCTTGGCTCTTTCTCCTGCTAATCAAAGGCAGGAAAGAACGGGATCCTCTTGAGTAGGAGAAAACGCTTAGCTTCAAGCGAGAAATCTCCTTCAAAAAAGTCCCGCTCGGTGGATTTGGAACCCAGTTAGCTTCCACCTTAAGCAGAAATTAACCTGTTTGGAAATGTCTTGGTCGGTTTCCATCGCGTGGGAATTCTGCCTCGTTACGAATCAACGTCTGACCTGGTCCTTTTTGATCTCCGTGTCGTTCAAGTCCGGCTGGTGCTGATGAAGACTTTCTCAGGAATGTCAAAGAAAACACATTTTCATGCCCAAAACCAACTAATTGAAAAAAATATGGAAAAGCTCAAACCTCAATGTGCGGGGCGAGTGATGGTTGCGTCAGATCCATTTTACGCCACATCCCATTGGTTTCAATCTCCCTCGATCTGCCCGTGTTCCATATCACTTCCCCCTCACTCTGAGACTCGAACGCATATCACACATTTTTCCCCTTTTCCGATGCAGAATATGTTATGTCTGAGACTGAAGGAGTCGCTCCAGTCCCTTCGGTGAGCCTACAGAAAATAACGGTTTGTATTATGAGGTTGCGTGGACTAGTTGCGAGAACAGCATGATGGCCTCTTTTCCTTGTTTTTATCTGTATTTGCTTTTGTCTCGCGGTATCTTATCGCAATCTCGGGTAAAAAAGCGGTCCTCCCACGGATTGCCAATCATTGTTTCTTTGATAAAGTTATTTCATAGTTCATTTGTTTGAACGGAAATAGGGAAAAATTATATCAATGGTGGGCTCTCCAATTTTCGAATTTTAACCGAGATGATGCTCTCTTTCTTAATTTTACAGAATAATAATTGATGGAAGGAATTTCATATATTCCGATCGATGTGTTCTTCTTTAGTGCCTTTTTCTTTCAAATATTCATACTTATTTCAACAAATATTCATACTTATTTCTGGCATGAATATTCAAAACAACACTCTCTATGGAAATCAACTTCATGAACAAAATATTGGTAAACATTTTTTCGTACCGGATCCCTATTGGGTACAGGGTGTGCAAAAGTGTTAAGAAAATGCATTTCACTATGTCCCATCCCATTAAAGTGAAGTGAATGATGACTCCGAAAAAATGTTCAAATGTTTTCAATCAGGAATTTTTTCCTTTACTCATGATATTTGGTTCTTGAATCCCCCTCCCCTTATTGTGATGAGAGACCTCCAATTCAAAGGTAAATTAAGATTTACAGTGTTCCAGTATTGTAAACTTCATCGTGCGGATTAAAAATTTTTCTTTTTCCTCCCAGCCGGCATTGAAATCGGGGATTTAATCGCAAGGACACCTGCTCGTGCAGAATTTCATGTCTTTCGGTCTATTTTTGGTAAAAATCTGAATTAAAAAATACCGCAAGTATTTACGCAAGAATAAAAAGCGAAGCCCTAAAATCACAAATTACTATTTGATGGTACTTGCCACTTTGTGCAAGTAAACGAAGTTTCCTTCATTTGTCTGCGCGAGTAACACCTCGAAAACCGCACGCCTTTTTTTCCTGTGGTGAAATTCTAAAGGGTGAAAAAAAATTTTTACTCCGCTTCTATGACCGTCTTCCGATGGAGTAGCTTTAGCTATCTGAACAATTCAACAACAACTCAAGTCAACATATGTCTACGTTGTCACCGTTATTGTCAATTTTACTGCTTGCGAAGTCACTGTCGTCTAAGTCTGGTACATTGACTAAATTGCAGGCTCTTCGTCTGAGTCGCTGTCCCTAGCCAATTCCTGCACGGTGTCGTCATCGGCCATCACCCGCGCACGTATAGCTGGCACGGTTCAACGCTCACCCTTGCCCATGTTTTCAAAAACGGCAGCACTCAGATCGACGGCGCATTGCCATCGATGACAGTCAAGCTGGGTCTGATGAACCAAGTGTGTGAAAGAGACACTCTCCCCTCCGTCTTAGCGTCAGTCAGTCAGTCATTCACGATCGTCTATATATATTAGACTAGATTAGACAATATATATTAGATTAGACTGGTCGCGCCTTCAGCGCTCCATTACCTTCGAAAGTGATTAATTCATTTTTTTGCGAAATGAGAATCACGTATTTGAAGTACGTCGCCATTGAATTACGTGACATATGGGGTCGAAAGTCTTGATTTTTATCGAAATCAATCATTACTTCTATGATTCTATGTGTGCCTAACTTTAGATCTTTTCTTGTGCTCCTTTTTGTGAGGGTGGAGGATAAATTTTGAAATACTTCCCTCCAATAATCTACGCTAATGGGACATATTTCAAAAGTAGGATTTTTCCTGTACTCAGCATGCGACTTATGCCAGTCAGCTACTCACGATCCTTTATATATAATAAAATTATAATTTTTTGTTTACTCAGCTATACATCAGGATCTTCTTTGCCAAGTTTAAACTTTCTAGCGCCAGAAATTTGAGAAAATACGCCCTTTGCAATATATGTTCCTTGAGGCGTTTCAACCAAACATAACTTTTTTTTTACTGAAATCCATCATCAGTGAACTACATGCCCAGAAAGTTTCAATGTTATACGTTTGCCCTTTTCGCTGGTGAAAAAGTATGTTTGGAAAAGCCGACGCACCCAAAAGCTATGCCTGGAGGGGATGCACCATGAAATCTGAATACTCCCTCAACTCAATAACACCATGTCACTTATACGTGTGCCAAGTTTCACCTTTCCAATTTCATATTCCCACATTTTTCTCTAACTACTTGCCTCAATAGTCACATTGATGCTAAGTTTCAGCTTTCCATGTCCATCAGTTTAACTGATACAAATAAATAATTTAAAACATCTCCCATTGAAATTTGTGCCCCTGGGGCATTTACTTTCAAAGTCTGAATTCTTCTGCACTCAGCATCCTAATAGGTAGTTATGTGCCTAGTTGCATTTTTCCACACCAGCTCAAGACGCCCCCAAAAATATGCCCCACGGCGCATGGTTCTAAAAATTTACATTTTTCCTGAACTCATCGTCTCGGTAGGCATGTCCATGTCAAGTTTCAACTTTCCATGTCTTTCCGTTTTAGTAAAGCAAAAGTGTCGTTACGGCGTGGGAATGAGTCACCCGACTTGGAAAGCATCAGAGGCCGAATGAAAGCCAAGAAACGCCCGGGAATTGAACACGGGCCTTCTGATTGCCGATGCAAGTGTGCTACCACTACACCACCGAACCCAAGACATTCAGTTAAGCCTCTCGATGCCATCCTAATCCGTCACAATATATTTCTTTAAAAAAATTTCCCCCCAAAATGTGAACCGCCAGGGCATGTACCTCCAAAGTTGGATTTTTTTCTAAACTCTGCACCCCAAAAGGTACATTTGTACCAAGTTTCAGATTTCTAACTTCTCTAGAACATTGTTAGAATTAGCGTCAGTCAGTCAGTCAGTCGGTCACGATCGTCTATATATATTAGATGGGCGACGGGAGTCAGCAGTAACAAAAATATCATTTGCAAATCGTGACTGTGCTATTTGCTGCTTGTACCCTGTCTTCTTCCATTCGTACGAGCTGATGTACGATGCTGCCCGTTGATGGTTCTGAGATTGGGACTCCCCCACATTTGGGTGGTTCATTTCCCATGCTTGCGGTCTCGCGTCTGTGCGCCGACGCTGAGGATGTGTGTTGTCGATTGTAATTGGAAGCACTCTTCCCAGGGCTCGCAAGTGCGCTTCGCTTAGAATACTGCTTTCGAACTACAACCCCATGTAGAAAATGGGCCTTTTTTTTGCGTCCTGGGCATCATGCTCCATAGACGTGCTGAGGTACCACGTGCAATGATAGGTGAGATGAGCTTTGATGAATGAAATTAACGCGCACGGCGTTAGATTGCCGTATCGGTTCTTGGATTTCACTAAATTCTTACTTCGCCTTTGCTGACACAATGCTCTATTCACATGATCGGGTGCCAAGGATAATCACTGGTCAAGTGATACCTGCAGACTGAATACGTATAACAGTTCCAAAGTACAGTAGCGCATGAAGGCTCTCGAGGACGTTCGATGAATTAATACTTTCAGACACGCAATGTTAACGGATGAGTACCTATTGGACCCTCATATGAGTGCCGTTCGATCTCAAAACTTGCCTCATATGAAGGACATTTGTCGAACGTTAAATATATGTTTTACTCAAGGATATATATGGTATCCACCGGGCAATGGCTAGAAGCAAACTTTTGCATACCCAACGCTAAATGGCGCCAAAGTAGTTGCAGAAGCGGGTTAATTCCTGATGCAAACGGAATTATTCCCCAAAACCTTCCACACGGTTGCTGATATTTCTTAGCATAAATCAAAAGGGATATTTTAATTCTTAATCAAATCGGTCTGTAGAGGTAACCCAGTGCAAGGAGTCTCCAGAAAACTCTGGTTTGAAAGATGGAGGGAGTATGGTTTAATTTTATGTCACATTATAGGAGATATGAGAGTGAAAAAGAATAGAAGAAAGTGTAAGTCTTCGCTGATGTAAGAAGGGAAAAGCGATGACAGGCTGTGTCTGACCTTTGAATATGAGACAGCTGCAGATGTAAATGAAGCTACCATTATTGTATTACCAGGCGTTCCTCCACCAGGCATATCCCGATAAGGGGAAGAAAGTAAGTCCGAGCAGTCGATCAGCAACCTGATCACCCATGACCCCTGTTACGAGTAGGGCATCAAATGGACGGAATGCAATTACTAAGTTATGACGAGATCATATGCAGGACGTTAATTCCTTATTGCATGAAGCCTGAAAAAAGTCATTAAACCTTTTTCTTGAGAATATCCAATTCAAGTCTTCAGGGAATGCAAAATTTGAACTGTTTTTGCTCGCTCTAAATTTTCGACATTAAAGCAGTCAACAGAACGTCCCCAAGGACGTTGAAGGAACGTTGTTAATACATTACATGAAACGTTCGTTGGACTATACTTTAAACGATCTGGTGCTACTTGAATGGTTGTCTCTGAAGATAATGGTGAATCCTTCCACGACAACAGAGAAATTGGTTTCCTCTGGTTTGCAGCAGGTTTACCTGCCACTACTTTATTTCAAATGTAATGCTCAAAAACTGGTCTCACAAACACGATCTCATCAATTGTTGCACAGGAGGAAAATTGAATCACACAGAGACATACATTAGCTTCAATGGTCGTGGAATTGATGCCGTGGTTCTCATTGGATTCTTATTGGGAACAATTGCCACAGAAGAAACGAAACGATAGTCACGTGGGAATATTATGGGAATCTGCACAATATACTCAATACGATGTTCGATACATTTTCACAAACCAAGCACCCACATATTACTGGTGTTCACGTCGATGCCATCAAATGGAATCTCGAACGGCCCTAAGGAAAAAGTTGAAAAGGAAAATCAATGCATGTATCAATAATACGACCTGCAGAAAGTAAGGCATATTACCTTAATGAATGCTGCAGCTAAGTTTGTTAGTTTCACATGCTAATTGCTGTAGAACAAAATATTGATGTTCTGTTAGTTTCATGAAGCCAAGTACAAGGCCATTGCTCATCAATTCACCTTCCAAATGTAAAAAAAATTTGATCATACATAACACAGATTTTGCAAATGTGACTTATAAGTTCGTAGGAAATGTAATGAAAGTCTTACCTCGCTAAATTAGTCATTTTGATTCAGTTCTAGGAGGACTTCTTCTTCAATGTCGAGTTCGTCGATTGTCACCACTTTTATATCCAGTCGCCCCTCTTCTTGCATCATATCCCATATATGTTGATTATCTGGTTTGCTATCAATGATGATGAGATATATTGTGGCTCTGGAGAAACTTTTCATAAGCCACGAATCGTCCACATTAACTGTAACAATGACAGGGGATGTGCACTCTTGAAAATCCCTTGGGTGAAGAAACCGCAGGGTCTCGGCTTGACCCTTGTATTTCGTTTGCAATTTGGACAGGAGATTCGGATCTGAAACTAACACATAGGTGAACAGTCCTCTAATGTCGTGCTCGATAACAAAATGTACGCACACTAGGACCTCCAGAAGAGGTTGACCGATTCTCTGCTCCTTCCGCAATTTCTCCAGATGGTCTGTACTTTTGCACTTGATGTACTTCGGCTTAGGGCCATATACAATAGAAACGGGGGAAGAGGCGTCGTGGATGCTTTTTACTTGCAACCAGCAGCGTACGTTGGTTTCATTCGTGGAAATGCGCGAAATAAGCTGTGGGCTTGTATATGAAGGAAGAGTCCAGGCTGGCTCAGGGAGTGTGATAACAGGGCGTGGCTGATCTGCTCTGTCGAGACTAAACAGAGTTTCCTGGAAGAAGGATCTCAGTCTGTCCATATCGAACTTTCGACCTCCTATTGCATGGGGCTGGAACACAACCGTCAGGGTCAAATGCTGGTCCTCTTCTAAGTCATGCAAGGTCTCCATCCACATCCCAATCTCTTGCTGACTGTCTGTTGTGCGGATTGGATAATCATCGACTAAGATATCGATGATGGAATTCGGATGCTCCCGCCTTATTTCTTTCACCCTACGATGATTAATGATCTGCTTGGGATACAATGCTTCAGATTGAACTAGGTTTGAGTTGTCAAGGTGGCCCTGAAGGTATTCCTGGGAGAAATTTCGACTCATTATGCTGCTGAAATGGAACAGGAGGATTTGATTCCGTGAGTGACGGGCTAGCAGTTTCACGCTTTCCAGCAACATAACGCTTTTTCCTGAAGATGGGAGCCCAAATATTACTGTGCACCTTGATGGGCTTCTATAGTATGGGAGAGAATTTACTTGATAACTGAGAGATATGTTGATCTTACTGCACGACTTTACTTCCACATCTACAATCTCCAACTCCTCCTTTTGCTTAGTCAACTCTATTTTACTTATCAGGTCGTCCCTGTGATTCATTGTAACCTTTGGAGTGTCGATGTTCAATTTAGAATATAGTACTTTCCATTCAGAATATTTTCCAGTTTCAAGATCTTCGCTTTCCATGATGATGATCTTATTGTCATGGCATGACGATATCAGGCGTATATAATTTCTCCATTTGCAATTCGGCAGATCGAGGATGACTGTTTTGGCGTCCGTATGATATCCTCGAAATTGATCATCAGTAACAACCAAAACGGAGGGGCCATTGCGATTGGAGAGCTTTTTCCAGAAAGTTCCATCTTCCTCAATGAAAATTGCGCAAGTGTCAAATGTGCATGAGATAGTGTTCACAAGACTATTTCGCCGTTCCATGCTGTCCACTACTGCATAAACGAGCTGTTCTGTCTTAATGGAATAACTTTCCAGAATCATCATAATCGCATGAGAAGATCTCACAGCCTCACAGATTAAGTCGGACCTGCATTCACTGTGGAGGGTACGACATGACGAGATAGGGCACAATGTTGGCAGCAACTCTTTTTTAGGAAGACCAAAATCCATGTCCGCCATGTTCGGTTCCAGGCAAAAAAAATTCTTGGTTGAATAACCACTAAGCTCCAGCAAAAAATCAGTTAAAAACTGGGTTTTTGCCGTGACAGTATTCAGCAATATCAATTCGACGTCTTCAATCCGGATCCCTCGCATATTGATGTTCTCCGAGTAGCTGGGGTGGTAAGTGCAAAATGCTATGGTGAGACTTTTGATATGACCTCGCAAAATACAGGGTGGCCCAGATTAATATATACATTTTTTAACAAGGCCGTATGCCTTAAGTATTTTAATACCTGCATGTAACTATGGTGGAATACATTGTCAAAGGATCGAAGAAGTTAGTCACAACCTTCTCTTCCAGACTCAATCGCTGCGCCGCCATCTTGATATGGACGATCCTCATGATTCGCGCCTTTTTCGCATCCCCTTGCTCACATAACGCGCGCAATTTGTATTGCGTCAGTCGCGCGTGACGCGCACACGGCGCTTTCAAAGATTGTATATATTAATCTGGGCCACCCTGTAGATATATCAATTAAAGTACAGTCTCTTCCAGAGTGCATTCGAGGAAATCGTTTGCCTTGGAGAGCTGTTCCAGGCAATAAACGAAGTATGCAAAATCTTCAACCTAAAGAATACCGTTTGCAGTAATAAATTCTCGGATATCGTTTGTATCGTGTTAAGTTGGAAGCCCCAAGTGACTTAAGGAGCACCTTTTACATACCTTCTTTTGGAGTGATAGTCTAACTCTTGTGTTTGACGCTATGCCTATTTATTTCATCATCCAGTTTTTTTCTTCTGGAGATTATTAGTTCGGTTCTTTGTCAGCTGAAAGGGAATGTTTTATTTTCCCTTTTTATCGGGGCAAGTCGAATATCATATTTAAAGAGCAATATAATTGGGCCTCATCATGCGCTTCCTGAGGGCACCATTGGCCCTTTTGTTATTCCTCGTCTGGGGTCAACGACCATTAACAGCCTTAGTCGATAATGAAATTCCTTCTGTATTCTTCAAATTTCTGTCAAATGACTGCAGCAATGAAAGACAATGCACTCATATATATGAGACTAACGTGTGAGGAACTATCGAGGCTCGATAAGATTCAATAGGATGGTCCCATTAAGCACAAGTGGCACTATCAAGTTCAAGATCCCTGCTTTCCAAGAAAGAAAATCCCTGGAAATTCCGTTAATTCCCGGAATGTCTTCATGTCAAGTGTATTTACTCTGCTTATTCTCCCACTGGAAAAGTTTCCATTGGAATATATTCTTCCTTCGAGCTTCCTTCCGTAATAAGTTATTCCCCGTTTGGAAAACCCCGAAGGAATAGTACCTCTCCTTTCCTGGAAGAAGAGTGCCTTGGCTCTTTGCTTTTATCTTGGAGCACTGGAAAACCGCAATTAGATGCATCTGTTAGATGTAGAGAATTCCAGAGAATTTTCAAAGACATACACAAGATGAGATCTATGTGGAAACGCAGCTTGGGTAATTGGACCACCAGCGTTGATGCCTTTAAAAGTGAACACCAAACACCGGCGAGTGTTGACATCGGGCTGACGGAAAAGTCTGCGAGTGAAATCACCTCAAACTTTTGAAGTGCACGTGAGTTCAATAGTGTTCGAGCGCGATGTGTGTGTGAAGGTGCCGGGGCAAACTGCTACGTGCGCATGAGGGACCACAAAATCAAGTTTTTGGTTTCGCAACATGAATATGCAGGAAAAAAACGATGTATGTATTTATATTTTGATTAACGCTAATGAGGAGGGATCACAGAGAGATGCGTGGAATAAGTTGAAGATCAAGCGAGGAAATAGGATCATGGAAATTAGTTTTTTCCTGGTGAACTGCATTTTCAGAAGAACGAAGAACGACCTGAGTACACCAAAAGAAAGAAACGTTTTAGGCTCAATGTACACAATATGTTGTGGTGGAGGAGTGATTGTAGTAGATTTTGAATTTACGAATTTACACTTTGACCCACAGAGAGGTCCGATCTCCGCGATGCCACCTGTATAGCAAAACTAATTTAAGACCTCTGCTCTAGAGCTTGGAACATTTAATCATGAGCAACAGTTGAACATTTTGGGAGGCGCAAGCGGCTCGCGAGCCGTTTGGCCGTTCCTGGTACATCTCGAGGGAAGTATCCTTCCAGGAACTAACGAATGAGAAAAGTATCCAAGCAAGTAAGAAAGCAATATGAGAAATGTCCCAAAGGGAAACAAACGTTCAGAGATGAACCCGTTTAAGGATTCTCCTGTCAAGAAAAGGACTGGACATCGACCGCCAACTATTTCATTCTCTAAGGACCTCCCATTTAAATAATTGCAAACATGCAATTTCGATTCTACGAGTATCATGGACTCCTATAGGAGACCTTACCTCATGCGCTATATGTATGCTCTCGCGCCCACCACTTGCATTCTATGCAAGATAAAGGCAATAAATGAATAATATACATGTCTGAATCGATTCTTACATGCGATATTTCTAAAGGTAAGCCATTGGCCCTCATGAATCAGAGTGAGCTGGAGCTCGAGCTAAGTTAAATTGGAGCCACAGCTCCGTTTATTACGATAAAATGCAGAGCTTAAGCTCCATGCCTGCGAGATGTAGTTCTCTCCTTCGTTAAAAATGGCATTTCGTAGGAATGAAAGGAGACCTTTTTCTCAGCCCTTGAGCTAAATCTCGTGATAATAGATGTCTGCCAAGGGACAGACTCAGCTAAGAAGTCTTCTTGCTGTTATGCGATCTATAATGGCATGCGCTGACTCGGCCGGGCAGACTTCGTTAAAAAGATGCGTGAGACCACCAATAATCTCCCTGTAAAAGAACATTTCGGAACGTTAAGATTCTACGACATAGGTTGTACCTCTTTAACATGTAAAACTCGGCTTCTCTCTACGATCTTGATAGAATTCCTGCCTTCTTCTAGCGAACGCTAATTGGGATGTACTTTCGGAAACATCCCCTAAAATGCAAGTAATTTGTTGCACGTCCATACTTGGAACACCGTTTCCCAATAACTCCAGGAAAATTTCAGCCTTGGAATGGTGGGAAGGGGGCTTCGCGTTGCATGAGTAATAAATGGGATTTGTAAGAAGTTCATCATGATATACATATTCTTCCGATAACTCGTAGCTTTCAGGATTGAGATTTCATGGAAAGAAACCGAGACAGTTTTTTACCCGAATCGTGGAGGAATCTGGCTCACCTTTGAAATCCCCCTGGAGTATTATATTTGTTAAAAGGGATTTATGGCTTTGAGTCTCAAAATGACTGTTCCTTTATGTTAATTTTCCCTGCCAGATACTTGAAAAATGAACCCCTCGTTATTGATGGTGACTCAAAACATAAAATTCAGCTCACATCACCCCCGAAAAACGAAATGGGACCCAGGTCAAGGTACACTCCTCGATGAGAAATGGGATAATTTTTTTCTTTACTACAACTGTTGAGGCGTTTTCGCAAAAAATTATCATGAAGGACTTATATTAATGGCATATTAATGTCAAATTTGTTGCTCCAAGCGAAGTCCTTGGAAACATTCTCGCAGCATTTGAAATAGGGAAAATACAATAAGTTCCAAAGGTTTACGCGTGACTGATATTTGTCACGCGCATACCATGATGGAGAGAAAGGATCACTTATCAATATCCCTTCGCAGACCTCTCCACTTTAATATCACTCAATGACTTCACTTGGTAAGGGAATCCGGCTGAATAAGGCCGGTTCTCAGACACATCTGACGAAGGGGATTGGTATAAATGCTCCGCATGTTGCTTCGTGTGACGTTTCCAGGATGTTCTCGGGTGCAAAGGATGCACCACACCATCGCGTATAGGCAACCTTTCGTTTGTGGAAAAGAAGTTCATTGCTTTTTTGGGAAACCATTTGCCCTGGAGCTGGATTAAAGATCACGGCGAACTCCTTTACCATAAAGAAATTCGCGCAGGAGCTCTCCTTTCCAGAATTTGCAAGAACCAAGTTTAATTGGGCCGAACAACAGCACAATTATATGCTCTTCGATTATACCTTTACGAAGTAATGAATCTGGCTTATCGCCGTGAAAATCGTCTTCTTAAATTATGCAAGTAATTAAATGCTACAATACCGATATCAATCCGATACATACAACACCGATGTAGACTGCGATTCCTATTAATCCGATCGTCTGTTGCCTATGTGTTTCACACCCGTAAAGCCACTGATAAGCTGAAAAAGGAAAATGTCTCCCCTTACGGAAAAATCTCCGGTGTGAGCAACAACGGGATTTTGGGACGGTGTGACCCCAGGCGCTTTCTCTTCATCCGTTCACGGTTATCTGTAACGGTAAAGAATACTTTAAACAAATGAAGGGTGGAGGATATCGCTATGAACTTCCTGGAGTAATGTAGATCGCTGTCAAGGAACTTCTTAGGAGGTATCTATAATTACCGCATTTACTCGCGTATGAGGCTCTTTTTTCATATTTTATTGTGTTCGATGAGGGGGTGCGTCTTATACTCCAGGAAAAAAATTCTCTTTTTCGAGAAAAAAAAATGTCGGCGTACCTATAACTAATTTGTCACTAATTTGAGGCGGAAACTGTCTGCAGTCATTCAGAACGGGATAAATATAATAATTATAAAAGAGTAAACAGGGAGTGGCTACATCGATTCGCGGACTTCATTCGGTATCGGAATTGGAATCTGAGTTGTCTGGCAGCGTGGAAAATTGATTCGCTCACCGAGGGGCCGTTCCAGAGACAATAATTTCTCATGGAAAGCTGCTGACGTTTTCCGACGAACGGAAAATCCAACTTGCTTGTGAATCGCGTTGTTCAACCTCGTGATGCATTGAATTTTCGATGGGAGATCCCGTTTGCTCTCGAAATCGTATGTGTTCGCGTCTCCACCACTCTCGGTCACTCCCTTCTTGATTACCGGAAATTATTCCTTTTTCCCCACGGAAGGCAATGAGATTCTTTAGAGTTGGGCTTAATTTCGCCTTCGCCTCCATTCGCTTCTGTATACAACTTTCCTCGATGTCATACTTATGACCTATTGCACGGATGCCCAACTCCTTCGCTTCCTGAATCACATGGATTTCTCTGCAGCTGTTATTTCGCCGTACATTTCCATCCGTTTTCACGGATAATAAAACAAACGTTAGGGATTCTGTGCTCCCCCTCGATAAAGGTCAGGACAGTGAAAAGAAACGAGGTTCGACCTACCTCAAGACCGGCTTTACCCCTTATTCATCTACCTTGTCCGACACTTTTCGCTACAAAATATGGGGGTGCGCCTTATACGCGGAGAATCTTTTTTTTTCACACAAATTGGGACCTCAAAAGCGGGGGTACGTCTTATACACGGTGGCGCACTATACTGGAGTAAATACGGTATATGCATTGTAAATATTCTTTTCCTTACAGAACCATCATGGCTGCCTCGAAATTCTAATACGAAAGCCAGCACACATCTGATTATATTTCTGGTGCATGTACATGGACAGGGGTCGGGAACCTATGGCTCAAGAGCCGAAAAGGTTTAGTTCATGAGTCATGGCTAAAAATTATTGTTTTTTCCACAGTTTTTCATGTATCAAATGATGCACATGATTGTTGCCAATTGCAGGAAAAATTATGTTGCTTTGAAAATATTTTAGCTCACGGGCACTTAGCTCAATCGTAATATGGGTCACATGCTCTAAAAGGTTCCCGACCCCTCTTTACAGGTACTCAACCACCCACCAATCCGAAAAGACATTGGCGTGACATAGGTTGTCATACCCATACCGAATACCAAACGTATATGACGCAATTAACTTCTGAACTGGTCCAGTTTCGCATGATGCATCCGACGGGTGGAATTGTTTCTAGGCGTTTCATCATATCGTCAGCTGATCGGTTGATAAACGATTGTCGAATTTCGAAGCCTTGAAGGCTTGAATGCTGGCCTTTCTCTCTTCACAAATGGAAGAAAAGTCGAGGGCATGGACGGGAGTCAGTTATTTATTTATCCTTGCATCGTTTCCTGACATGTGAGTGTGCACTGGAACCCTTTGTCTCTTATGAGGATGTTCGTCCTAAAGATGATGGTAATCGGCATGTTACCTGGGACCTCATACGTCAGCGACGTCTGCCCGCAGACTCTGCAGCGAAAAAAATACAGTGGTACCTCGCATAACGAACGCAATTCGTTCCAGCGGTATTAACTTTCACTCGCGAACACCTCGCATAGCGAACGCACCGCTGGAACGAATTGCGTTCGTTATGCGAGGTACCACTGTACACGAGTGGGAGCAGACTTGAATTGCTTTCCAATTTTTCATGAAGGCGACGTCGGATGTTTGCGACAACTCACGACATTTTGCCTCCGTTTCCTGAAACTGTGAGGGCATCATTCCGGCAACCTTTAGACCACTGGATTCGAATGACGGGACACGAAAGTGTCAGAGCATTTGGGCACTGCAATTAAAAAACCACGGTACAAGTTGATTTTTCATCAACATAATGCATGAAGGAGGAAACAAGAAAATTCATGTTTTCTCACGCTGTAAGCCCTCTGGTCGTAGTAGTTGTTCGGGTATTTGTTAGGGTAGTTGGGGGATTGATAGGTCTCCATGGAACCGGCAGTCATTACTTTCACCCATGCCGCTCCGCTGATTCCTGCTGATCCGAGATCTGAAATGTTTCGGTGCAATCTTTCAATTCCCCTGAGACCCAGAGCGAAGCTCTGATTCTCTTGATTAGCTTCCATACTTACACTTTCCGAATGCGTTCACTGGTGCCGCCTAAGAGGAAGAAAGTTGAGGAAGGACATTAAAAAAATGATTTTATGAACTGTTACACTTTGTGAATAATGATGTGTTGTGTGCTGCCTTATTATTGATTCATTGGATCGTTGCTGGCGTGGTCACTCGACAGAAGACAATCTAACGATAAACGAACTTGAACAGAATCGCAGCAAAACCTTTCCGCACAATTTATGCTCGAGCCAAGTATGGTTTATCTGCGCGATTCGCAAGCTTGGGCCAAGTCCATGAGCCCACGTATGTAAGCCTGGCACATTGTGTCATGTCTCATGTGACGCTTCTTGTGGCACCCAGTCATTAGTACAACGGTGGGCCGACTGTAGCTTATATGTTAGATGACAGCAGAGCATAGCTTGCGCGTCTGGATGAGCAAACATGGAACTAATTTGGAATGCAAGTGAGCCACTCAATAAATCTTCACTTATTCTGCGACAACCATTTTCTTTGGACCGAGTGTGGGCATTCTAGAAATGTCCCCTGGCGCCCAGTCAATATTGATAATTATTATTCCGCCGACAATGGCTTGTCGGTTCCATACACCTGTACATAGCCACGTTTAACCCAAATATGTTACAATGATACGTGTGCTGAACATGCACAGAAAAATACGCTTTTTCTGTGGTGATCATGGCCAAAATTAAGCATATGACAGATGGGGACCATAAGTACTGATTTTAGATCAGTCCATGGTTTAATATTTGTCTGATGTATGTACAACTGCAGGGAGTGAACTATTTTATTTCATTCATGAATACATGAATTCATGAATACAATTCAAAGAACTTCCGGATCTGCCATAACCCACCAGCATATAACACTTGCGCGAAGCACGTGAAACCTCCATGTCCGCCACGCGTGGCCTAAGGGTTCAAAACCTCCCTCGGCCATCAATGCTCAAATGACTTAATGGTCACAGGAACGAAATGGCTAACGCACATACGCAGATTAATCGCCACACATAGCTGATTGGATGGTATCATTCGTCTATAGAGGTATATGATGTAGAGATATATGATCGTCTTTTCACAATGAATGATGGATATGTCATGACTCATTTGTACACGGGAGGCTAACTAGAATAAAAATCGTCTCCTTGGACCAAAGATGCTCCGATCTATTTCTCCGGCTTTCCTCTTGGTACAATACAGGGTGGCGCATAAGTTGCGCGCCATAGGGGATTTCACTGTTGGACTAGAGTAATATATTTTTTTGCTTTCCAGGTAAGTGATGGCTTAAAAATGAACAAAAGACGAGAGGGTAGAGTTAGTTTTAATGTGTGGAAGGCCAGACACTTCAAATCGATCAATTGCTACTGAATTTAATGAAAAACACCTAGAGAGGCCTTCAATTGATCAGGCAACCGTTGGAAGAATAATTAATCGGTTCAAAGAAACAGGAAGTGTATTCTAGCAGGACGGTACACCATTCCTTTTTTTTCAATCCTCGTTTGTGACTTTTTAAATAAGATGTTCCCAAACAAGTGGATTGGATGGCGAGGGCCTGTCGAATGGCCACCTACAATCTTAGAAAAGAGTGAGCAATTTCCGAGAAAGGGAGCGAAACTGGAGTTGGCGAATTTACTCCCTAAAAACAATTAAGTGCAGCCGCTCACCATTCTCTTTCCTGAGAACAACCACTAACTTTTTATATTAGTTTTGAAAGTACTCTCCTTCCTTCGTTTTTCGCTAGTGAAAAATGTATGGATTCTGCTCCTATAAAGGAGTACTCATCGATTGTACTTCCTCGTTTTTAGAGAGTAAAACCGCTAACTCCAGTTTCGCTCCCTTTCTCGGAAATCGCTCACTCTTTTCTAAGAGTGTAGGTCACCGGACCTCACGCCTCTTGGCTTCTTTCTGTGGGGGCATCTGAATCAGTGGTCTATGTTGGACGTCCAAGAAACATAGAGCAATTGAAGGAAACAATCAGATCTGAGTGCGCCAAGATAAGCATCAGTGTGTTAAGAAGAGTTGAAATATTTTGCGGACATGGAATCGAAAAGTGTTTCCAATATGATGTTCAACAATTCCAACATTTACTTTACCCTACGGCGCGCGACTTTTGCGCCACCCTGTATATGATTACATATTCCATGGGGTAACTTCGTCTTATGCGAAAAATGAAAAAGTTCATAATTTCTGTTTCTTCTATTGCAATGCATGAAAACTGCTTTGGGCGGTACGTGATGCTTGGATTAAAAGGAGCGCAAATGAATAATCGATGAGAGAGAAGTTGGTCCTGCACAATAAATGTCATTGAAATATATATTATTTTAAAAGTACTATTAAGAGTAAGGTATTTTCAAGCAAATGCTACTTGGGGAAATACATTTTGAAAAATTAGTCTGATGTGTGAGAAGCACCACGCAGATGGAAAGGAAGAGACGCATCGCAGCCATGGCGAACGAATGCAGTACGAGAGAATCGCCCCTCCTTTTAGGCCCACATGATGAAGGTCTGGCAATCGGACGGTGATGCAATTTCAGATGACAGAGGAAGAGGAGTGGGCGTTCGGATATCTTCCCAACGAGGTAGCTTATGCGCAAATGTTATTGCAATAGCACTATTCCATTGCCAGCACCTTATGATAAGTGAAAATCTGCGCAAGAATCGGCTAAGATCCTGGTTTTTCAAAGGTAAATAGCATAAACACTTCTAATGGGAATTGTCGTGTATGTCCTCATTGCGGCAAGCGTCATAGGGAATGCTTGAAGCTGATTTCCCGAATGAAATGCACTTTTGGAACGATGAACAAAATGTTTTCGGGGTTTTAACCCCTACCGGTTCATGTTATTTGCAACGCAATGGAAATTGGCGAACCTGGAAAGGGTTAAGAAATGCCCTCGAAATTCCTTGACCTCAAATCAGAGATGAAGGAAATTCGTTCTAGGCCGTGGCGCAAAATTGGCAAACGGGGCACATCCACTTACTTCTGATGCCGATTATTTGCTTTTTGGGAAAGGAGTGAAAGGTTTTGACTTTGGGACCTTGAAAACTCGTATCGGTATCGAATGTCGTTCCTTTCTCGACTAGCATGACATAGTTTTATTCTTCTGAAGACCAGAAATGTTTTTATAGGAGGGTGTCCATACCATATACCAGGTTATTTATATTCAGGCTCGCATCCTTTTTGCCTCTTCAAGAAGTCGTTCTTTTCTTAATGGCATCTTTAGGAAGAGGAGACGAAACATGTCCTTAAAATGCAGTCCGCCCACTAAAAAAATGACAATTTAACAATGAAGAAATTCACCTGGAATCATTGTTGCCCTTGGAAAGCGTGATATTCGAAAATCCAACAGAGCTACAAGATCTTCGACCTCAACCTCCAAAGTCTGAATGAAAACCTCCAGAAGTTTTCTGAAATGCAGGATTTCAGGACTAACTTCATTGCGCTGCTTACCTCTTATATTTTATTTCTCCCCTTGCATTCCTTTAATATCGGCAGGTTTTGCTCCTACAGATTGTTCGTTATGGCTCATCCTGAATCCATATCTTTGCCGGGCTGGCTCCTTAGAATGACCCATTCGAAAGAGATGGATATCCTGAAAATAAGTCGATTCGCCCGAATCGACAAGGTGGAAAATCTACTGCCAAGGGCATCCATCATTCAATGTTCGTGGCGTGAAAATGGATTAATTTAGTGATTTTTCTAAGCTGATTGCTCCCCACACCAGCCTTATTTTCTTGATTAAATTCATTGCTCTTGCGAAACGAGAATTCATTTCATTTATATTGAATCACGACTGCTTGAACCTCCCGTTAGGGTCGACGTTTTATAGCATTTGCGATCACCATGAAAATTGTTGCCTCTCGTTAGTCCGAATTTCAATGCTTTTCCGCTTGATTTTTACCTGAAAAGATCTTCGGACAGGTTGATAGGGGTAAAGCCGTTTTTTTTTATCTTCATTTTCCCCACCCCAATTTCATCTTAGAAAATTTTTATCATAAGGGCAGGCGCTCAGTCATGCACATATCGTGCGATTTGGCTACATTTTCTGCATTATTTGCATAGCAACTTCATGCGGATTGGAATGATTATTTTGCAGGTTTGAATTCTTAGCAGAGACCCTCGCAATCGGGCGGAACTAAGGTAGAAAATTCGAATTAATCCTTACAGCTCATTATTCGTTTAAATTGTTTTCATATTTTTAGGCGCCAGTGAAATAAATATATCGGGACACCGTATCGAACTCCAAGGTCTTCTTAGGCCAATCGCGTTTAAAATGTTTGACATGACTATCATGCACTATTTCTCACTGATTTTGAATGACGCGGTTTAGGCCAATATTTGCACCAGATTCAGTTTGCAATAAATTGTTCTCAACGGGCAATTTCAGCAATAAATTGTTCTGAACGGCATAACTCACCCTACAATGTGCCTATATCCTTCAGTTTTCGCTGAGAACCGTCTTGAATGTTTACCAAAAGAACGATTGTGGCTTTTTTCGTTTACCCAATCCTTTAGCACTTTTTTAGTACAATTGACCATGTTATCAGGTCACAGAAACGGCTAAATTCGAAAAAAAAACCCATTAAATATCGCCAATTTATTGAAATACTGTTTCCCTCGGGACATTTTAAAGGATTTGAACTGCAACATTGATTAATTCCATGAAATATATGTGAACCATCTGTGAGAAATACAGTTTGGAAAAAAGTTGATTTTTTCTCTGGGCCCGATTAGCATAAATTATGCCAATTACCTCAATAAACGCAAAATTTGCTCAATCCTCAATTTATAAAGGATTTAATATGCACCCGAAGTCGATGCGGCTTAAGTTGTTGAGGGAACGCTTCCAAATCGAATCGTCTCTTTATGCGTCGCAGGTGACGGCGCTTGCGAATCCGCGATTTCACCGGAGGCGATCAGCGACGAAGAAGGCTGTAGGCATTTTGTTGGCCGGGAGCGAAATTTCCCCCGCATTCTCCGACTGAGGAGTGAAAGATGAATCCGAGTGGCCTTCACGTTTTTGTTGTCAGAAGATAACGTAATTCCGCAGAAAAGGAAACATGCTTAATGTACGTCACCCCAGAAACGGAACTCGGAGGACTCATTTCGTATGTTGGAAAATGGCAAAAACAGGTTGTTTCTGCATTTTGAGCCCTGGAACCGAACAAATGCGACGTGCACGGTTGTGCTGCAGAAGGAAAGGGAATGAAATTAAATGATCATTGGCTTTCGTTCACTCAATGCAACGCTTTTATAAAAGCGGGAGGGAGAAGCGGTTGCCAAGTGGATTTACATAAGTAAATACGCAAGTAAATAAAAACGTTTTCCTCGACGACAGATTATCTGAATTCAGAGCGAAAGCGGATTCGTGGGCGGTGAGCCACTTTCACCCGATGATTTTCGCATCGCATCGCTCCATCAGGGACTCGAGTTTTGCGCGCTGACTTGAAATATTTAATGCAGAGGGAATTGGCGTCGCAGCCCACTGTGCAAATAACGCCTGAAGGCAAAATCATCAGTGAGAAGGCGACAGGAAATAACGCTATGCGGAACGGATGGAAGCAACGCAAACTTTTCCATGCCAAAAAGGGGGATTTCCGAAACGAAAGGGGAGCGAGGAAGAGAAGGGGGTGTCGGTAGCCATCCGGGCGCGAGGTGAAGCTGTTAACGTCCACGTTTCGCATGGCATTCGGTTTCTTTCAGGTTAAAAAACCGCAGCGGCGAAATGAGTCGGTTGCGCGGAACTTTGGCAAAAATGGGATGAACGCCTTTTCCTTTCGTTGGATGTAGAACTTTCTGAGATGCATTCGAACCGGAGGAGTCTGGAGGTAAAACAACGAGCGACAATTGTGTACTTGTTTGTGTGTGACATCTTTGCAGGCCAAACGCTTAGAGATATGAATTTCGAGTTTCGGCAGAACTCTTCCGTGCCATCCGAGGATGTGACTTTGAGAAGTTAAATTTGCAAATCGGCCATGAGAATGGGAGGGAGGCAATTTTCAATGGAAATCGGAGATTAGCTCTCGTCTCGTCATCTTCCGGAAGAACTTTGAAACGAGAGTCGCCGTGGTTCTCGAAAGGGAACGCTGGCATCGCTCACTGCAGTGCCTCTCGCATCCTGCCGTGATTCCAGGGATTTCAAGAGTCCATGATGAAATACGGGGCGATTCCTCAGCTCGTCGCCACATGGGTTCACATGGGCTTCTGCAAACAAACTGATCAACCTAATTTCCTCGTTTGCTTCCATGACTCTAAATTCAGATGCACAGAATTGCACAGTTGCAGTTTCTGCAGTATTTCAAAGGGTTGGATTGGTTTCCCGTATCGCAGACGCATTGGTAGATGGCAAAAAAATACAGGTGTACTTTTTGGGAGTAGGGATCTTGCAAAAAAAGAAACAGCAATGCAGTGATTTGCGGATCGTCGCTGTGCTACGTGTTACATGTTACTTTCTTTTTTCCTCGCCGCCATTCGCATCCACTTCCCTTGCTCCATTCAACTCGATCTGGCGCCGAGGAAAATCACGGGTCCAATGAAACCTTCAGGCTTCATACATATGACATCGCCTTCATGCATATGACATTACCCGAGTAGCACATAAAACGCTTTTGAGAACGTTCAACGCCTTTTCATAGTTTCTTTAGACGCCCTTTGTGCAATTATGAGCACCGTTTATGAGGTGTCTTTTGATCACGAAAGATGCTGCATCTGAAGGATATTTGTCGAGCGTTGAAGATGCTTTCCTAGCGCAAATCAATAGTATGCATCTGCCAATGACTTGAAGCAAAGGTTCGCACCATCAACGCTAAATGGCGCGAAGGTAGTCCCTAAAACGTGTCATGTCATCTTATATTTGGATTCATTCCCCTTATGCAGTGAGGGACAAAACAGTGTCAATGTTTGGCTCAGTTCCTCTTGGTGACTCGTAACTCGAGTATGACATATTCAATTTAATTGAATTTCTGTCAATCATACTCCTACCTCCTGGCTTTCGATTGGTACTAGTCCTGTGTGAATTGACTTCCTATTGGTTGAGCTGCAACTGTTCAAAGCCAACTCGGCCATTGGCACAGTTTTGTCCCTCACACTCAGGCGTACAGAAAAGCGATGTTATTAATATTTTGTGAATTTTCTTTGACCTTTACCGCTGTCTGGAAACTTTTAGGCATGCTCTAGTTAAAGTCGAAGCATTTTAGAACTAGAATGGCGCCCCACTCGGTATTGACCCGCAGCCACAACTCTTGGATACAGCCTGGCTAAATCTCGTACCCCACAAACCTTCGCTTCAAATGTCGTCACAAGTGTTCTATTGGATTGAGTTCAGGCGACTGTGCTGACCATTATAGGTTCCGCGGTCCTGGATTCAGCCGCGAGGAGTGTTTCGTAACATGGTGCTACATGAGCACCACCTTTCCCACTTCGAGCAGGTGATACTCCATTGTCGGGAACAATTAATTCTCGAGGATGCTTATATGCAGCTTGCTATCCTTTCTTCATTCCATTTGACAGCTATATCATACTCCCTTGGCAGTCATGCAGCTGCAAAACATCAGGCTCCCTCTACCATGCTTGTTGGTTCCCTTCACACTCTTTCGGTTCTCGCCAGGCTGTTTCCATTTCCATTCGCGCCCATCCGACCTCTTCAGCTTTATTTTTGGCTCATCTGACCAAATTACAGTTTTCCTATCCTATATCGTCCAATGTTGGTGGCTGAGGCGTATTCCAGCTGCTACCATGGCTCTGAGAGATAGGCATGTGAGGGGACTGACAAGTATACTGGATGCAGCCTGAAGTTTTGGGGATGTTTGACGGCCAACGAAGTAGGACATAACTGTCAAATAGAAGGAAGAATGGATGCCAAGCTGTACACCAGCATCCTCGAGGACGAATTGCTCCTGACAATGGAGAATTATCGCCTCGAAGTAGGAGAGGTGATGCTTAAGGAGGAGAATGGTACGAAACACTCCTCGCGGCTGATTCGCCAATTAATCCAGGACCGCGGAATCGAGGTCCTATAATGGTCAGCACAGTCGCCAGACCTCAACTCAATCGAACACTTGTGGCAACACTTGAAGCGGAGGCTACCGGGGTACGAGAAGGAGCCAGCCAGCATCAAGGAGTTGTGGCAGCGGGTCGTTACCGAGTGGGGCGCCAAATCAGTTCAAACTTGCTTTGACTTCATCAAGAGCGTGCCTAAAAGTGTCCAGACAGTGTTTGAACGCCAAAGGAAAATTCACAAAAGATTAATAACATCGTTTTTCCGTTGACCTGTGTTGTGAGGGACAAAACTATGCCAATGGCCAAGTTGTCAACCAGACCGCTGTAGCTCAACCAATAGGAAGTCAATTCACACGGGACTAGTACCAATCGAAAACCAGGAAGTAGGAGTATGATTGGCTGAAATTTAAATTAAATTAAACACGTAATACTCCAGTTATGAGTCATAAATTGGAACGATGTGGAACATTGACAGTTTTGTCATAATTTGAACTGTTTTTCATCTCTTTGAGTTTTGGACATTTAACTATACAATAGAACTATCTCCAAGACGTTAATGGAGCCCTAGGTTCAAGGAAGCGTTGATTGAACTTGTTGGGGTGGTAGTTTGCCGGTAGTCTCTGTAGATCTTAGTGATTCCTTCCATGACAGATGAGCACTTCGTTTCCTGCGGTTTGCAGCAGGTTTACCTGCCGCTACATTATTTACTCATTACCTGACTAATCCAGCAAAAACGGGGAGGTGAATCTTGATACACCCATTACTGATATGATGTTGATTTCAGGAATAATTCAAATTTTGTAGTGCATCCTTCAGGGTACATATTTTGGGTGTTTTTTCTTCACACACATTTTGAAAATTTTCTTTGTTCAAGAAGAACGGGGACTCATCATTAAATATTGTGGAAAGTTACTGTGAACCCTTCCGTCTTGTTGAGATTCAATTGATTCCATGATAAGTTAACAGTACAGGAAATATAATATTTCGACTTGGTGTGAATATTTATGGCCCACAAATAGTGATGTAAAAACGCGTACTTTTCATTTGACATTTTACACGTGAGGAAGAAGCTTCTAGATCATGACTGGCTCGTGCCATTTTTCTCTCACAGGTTGGGAAAAACGATGCATTAAGTGCGGATGAATGCATCATCTCACCTTCCTATAAAAGATACGGATGCTGATATTAAATAGCTGGCGCCTGGTGCAATCACCCGGCGCCAGGGGTGATTATACCAGCCGCAATACGGAGTGAAGATATCAGTTCTGCATGGGAGGTCATACCGCATGTCCTGCCTATCTCTGTCCCTCACCCATGGCGTCATCCGATGATGAATTGAGGGCATATCAAGTTGTTTCCTCTTCAGCTCCTGGATCTGTTTTTCACTCCTGTGCGTTGGAACATTAATTGTGAGATCACAAACGGTGTCGGCTTTGACTCGGAGAGTTTGACTTGGCCTAGGGTTGCATATCTCGCCGGTTACCTTTCGTCTTGAGCGAATTACGTCCCTCTGCTGGGTTCTCAATACCTCATCGAATTTGAAACTCTTTTCTCAGATTGAACGAGCGAGTGCATTTCCTTGAGTTCCATCATATCCTCCCAATCGCATACAAAATTAAGAAGTGATCACATTGCTTCCCTTATCTTCCGGCGAAACGTAACATGCAACTTATCCGTACTTTCCGCACTCAGGTTTCGATAAGGAGATGGAGTGTTGACAACGTAATCAACAGTTGGAAATGTGAATCGATAAAACATGACGAAGTCTCTGGGACACCTTACGTCAGCGATAGGAATCGGAAAGAGAAGGCGTTTAAAAAGGATAGACCACCTCCATGTGTGGCCTTTTAACACTTTCAGGCTAAATTTAATGAAAAAGTAAATCGGTGATATGTGTTCCTTCCATCATACTTTTGAGGATTATCTTGGTTCATTTTCACTATGTTTATCTGTCATTTGTTGTCGGTCCCGGTACCGTTTTAAAAACGGTACCGTATTCAATGTCGTGGTTTTCCGTTTTGCCCGTCATCGCCCTCCCAAAAATATGATATACATTTTACTTGAGTTCCTTAGGCCTCAAACACGATGCCCTATCCCTGCAGGTGACTAAGTGTAGCTCATATCGCCCGCAGCGTTTAAGTCAGCTTTATAGAATTTCATATATGATAATGTAAAACGGACTGATGCAAGCGGATTGCTTCATCTACGAGAACGAGCATCCGTGACATTTACTCCGACAATGTCTACTTGGAGTCATGCTTTTCTACCTTGTGCTATTATTCAGGATGGAGGGAAGTGCCAATCCTGCAGGAGCAAACTTGCTGAAATAGTTACTGTCAATGTCAGTAGGAGTGGCACGTAGCCTTCATTAGCCTTATGCAATGAAATCTTTCCGTGTTTCTTGATCGTAATAATACTCAAAACGGGAATTCGCGAAAATTTCTGCTGAAAGTCCAAACGATTCGGATGTTTTTCACCCAAACGCATGAAATACCTTGTATAAGGATAACTGATGGAATACAGAAATTAATGGTAACAAATTTCCACATCCTAGACCTGAACACCGATCGAGGTTTCCTGAAAAATTTGCACAGGACGCCGAATTCGTAAGATGGAGCGAATGTACTCACTTCCTTCATATAAAGGAGGAAGTGAACAGAAAATGAAAAGCCATGTAATACAGTTTTCAAGAAGGCATAATGTAGGATTAGAACAGATCAGAGGTGATTCACATATGTTAATGTGTGTAAAGGGAGGACACATCAACCTTTTGCTATTTTATATGTTGAGTTCCATGAATGATGAACATTTACGTAGGATTGACCCCGAGAAACTAATTGAACGAATGAGCTGGATGCTGAAGGATAGACGATAGGTCGATGGTCAAAGAAACGATACATTAAGAGCTGCTCACATTAACAAAATATGAACTGGATTATTCTAACAGAATATTTAAACATGTTCCTCATTTTCCTGGAGAGGTCCCTCACTAAAAAATCTGATAGGATTTCCATACGAATCCCGTGATATTTTAATGCTTCAAAAATATCATGAGATCCGATTGGATCTTTTCGTTAGGGTTCCCAGGAGGGAAGGAAGCTTGAGTCAGTCCAGAATTATAATTATGTATATTTCAGAAGTGACATCTATAAATCAATAAATCATAATGCAATCCTGATGATCGACAAGAAATCGACAAGAAATCAAGATCGACAGACACTTTCGAGCGTACATCAACTGTCCAGCCTGGAGCAGGCATAAAGGCAAGGATCAAATGGAAGACGAGGTATAGACATGTTCCAGGATGATCCATCATAGAATTCAACTGATGGAGTCCCCTGTCCTCCCAAAGCATAAAGCTTCTCCTTGGAAGAAATCATGGAGTGGCCATAGGACCTTTCCACCTGCAAGTTGGGCAGATCGACCCACGCGTCACCTCTGGCATCAAAGCGAGATGCTTGTTTTCCACTTGCTGTAAAGAACAGATCAGAATTGTGAAAAACAGCAGCACAGGTTTGAGTAGACATTTGTTGGGGCGTGGGATGCCAGATCCATCGAGGATTTCTCATGTCGAGGAAATATAAGGTGGGTTGATCGAACTCATTTACGAAAACAAATAACTTATTTTTTTCTGAAGCAACTGCTTTGACCATGGCGTTTCCAAGATGTGGCAGCGCTTGCCATTTCCCACTGTCGAAATCAAATCGAAAGCCAGTGGTAGAACTCGTATTATCAACAGAACCGAATATGAAAAAAGAAGAAGCGGAAGCAGTCCACTCCTGGATGGAAAGAGTCTGGGGAAGGCGAGGCAAACCGCACCATTTCTCATCCCAAATACCCCAGGTCTTCCAAGATGCCCCATTAGTGATGAATAGTTTCCCATCAATAGCGGCAAATCCATGCTTTTGGGGTCTCGGATCAAATTTAGGGCAACGTTTAACAATCTGCCAATCCTCGTGCTTGAAACAAAGCAGACCATCCTGATTTCTATCCCGACTCAAACAGAAAAATACATCGGTACTGTTCCAGTGCCTATCTTTTTGCCAACTGTTTATCTCTGAAGTTAGATCTTCTTCCTTCCGTAGGTGAAACTGATCTGCTTTCAGGACGACCTTCAGGCATTCAGTATTAGTTGATACGTATGGATCTTCCTGAACGTGCTGAAACAAGTACTTGGAAGGTAATAAAGGCAACCGCACAATTTGGAGGAGCCGAGGGAAATGCTGTAGCCTTATTGCATCCTCATCCACCCAACGCTTCATTGCTTCGAAGACTTTCATTTCCGATGTCACTGACAAGTCGTCTCGCTGGAGAAGTTCAAAGAGTAGTTCCACCGGAGTGTTCGCGAAGTTTGAAGCTTCACTGACTTGCTCAAAGTTAGAACAGATGAATGCCAAGGTTTTCGTTCTCAGCTTTTCCATTTCGTAAGTGTCAGCAACGACAAGGAATTCGATGGCATTATCGACTTTAAGGACGGTTTCCAATCCAGAAATGATCATCGCACACAGGTCTTCCATCTGCAGATACTTTGCTCCACAAAAGCCCTTAAAATAGGGAGAGGCAGCAGCAAGAATGATTCGATTCCCTGGGAATTTTGCATCTTCTACTTGAACCACCACATCGCAAAATACTAGTTCCTGTATAAGATCCTTGAATTTTTCCTTCATTTGAATGAATAGTGACTTCGGCGTTGATATCTCCATTCCTTTCAGTCTCTGTGTAACACCTGCAATTCAAAATGATATGAATGATTGAAACTGTCTAGTCCATCAAGACGAGACATATCGAGCAGACAACAGGCAGTGCTTTCAGCAAACAAATTTATCGCTCAATAATGTGTGAGGGGAACGTCAGTGGGTTTAACAGCGCTCTAACTTGCATTACTTCTGGGAAAATACTACGATGTGAGAACGTATACAACATGAAGCACTTACATAACAGAAACTTCAAGATTTGAAAAAGTTATTAGCTAACATGAGCCAAAAATCAGATTTAATTTAATTCTGAAATATACCAAAACTGGAAAACGCGGACTTCCTTCAAGTCCCAAATAGAGCTCTAGAGCAACGACGTATGTCGATATAGGGAAAATTTGAAATCTTGATTGTGTCCCTTCAAAAAGTTCAGAAGAACGTACATTTACCATTTCTTGGACCCATGATTCATTACGTGCATAATTATATGCAGGCTGAGTCAAAAGTACTGTCCACCTTTTGAACGTTAATAACTTCTCAATGTTTGATCTCATGGAGATGCGGTTTTTACCATTCGAAAGGCAAGATAATTCTATCTATGAAAAATAATTTTTGCATAATCTTTAAGTGGAAATGAAATTCCTGTTCTTGGATCATGTACTGTAAATGAAATTGGCACCCTAAAAATGCGTGCATCACTATGTCTAATTTTCTGTTCGACTGTCAGAGGGTGTCCAGATTGGGAAAAGTCTGTTATGTTTCCTGTCTTGTCAACATTTGAGTTGATACAGCTGACTGTTTCCCTGATGAATTTCTTCCTAAATTTATCGAGCGGTTTCCATTGCATTCAGAGTAAAATCGAACTTTCGCAACTCACTTGTCATTGGTCGATCGTCTATCACCCATTTTCCTCAATCCTCCATGAATTGGAATTGATGATTGCTAAGGCAAATCTCACACTCACACTGACAATTTGATGCGGTGTCGCAAGGCATGTTTTCACGTGCCAATGCCTCTGTGTAACCCCCCGAATGGTAATTTAATTTCCGAATGATACCATTAGGAAAATAATGCGAAAATCCTTCATTCGATACTGAATCGTCTAGTCTTTCGAATGGTGAAAACAGCATCTCGATGAGCTCAAGAGAAGTTATAGCTTCCTGTGGCCTGGGGCGATTGAGATATCACATCCTAAACAATGATCTCATAATGGAAGGTGGAAGAAGTCCAAGTTCCCTCCTAAAATCCTATCTACTGCAGCGAAAGACTGTAGTTGAAGCTGGCTAATGATCTTATTCCATGCTCTTCGAAGTCAGTGGTTTCTTCGGGCCGGATAATATTGACCATTGTCGCAGACAGAAGGGGATACGAATTTTCAAGTTCCCGTCTAAAGGTTCCATGAAGTCCGAGAATGAGCAAACGTTGCAACCAAGGCATGCATGAATTCACCCTTTAGGGGTAAAAGTCATTGTAGGCTTTGCGATGATTCTTGATTATGCCATGACGTTTTGCAATGCTTGTACACTGGTAGCTCATGGCACAGGGAAAATATGCTGTATTCCCATGACCATAAGATTCACTCGAACCCCTTGGGAATTATCACTACCGACGTCCAGTACGGAAAGGCAGGATATGCCTCTGTGCAGCACCCCTAGTTTCATTTTTCAAGTCATTTAAGCTAATTAATAAATGCCTCTGCTTAACGTTGCTACCTGTGAAATTGCGTCATGAGTTCTGAGCACATTAGTCAAAACTGAGAAAATTCTGTACGTGAATCCTAAGGGCCCAAGAAGGGATCTTGTAAATGAAAGAAATTCCTCGTTACCCCAAATGTCTTCTTTAGAGAAGGAAATCTAATTCTCCGACTTTCGGAAGATCTCTGAAATTGCAAAATGTGGCTTACC
>CAJPEV010002772.1:2918-29330 GCA_905338385.1 Darwinula stevensoni
GAGTCATATATTATGAAAAAATATATAATAATTTCATGTTTTCCATATATATATTCATGGATTGCATAATAAAAAGTAGAAGGATGTTAAGAAAACCTGATACTAGATTAGGAAAACCAGTACTTAATAGTAATTGTAGGATGCAGGGAACAAGGGTTCCATCTAATGAGGAATCTTGGTACTGCAACTGCAGGATGGTCAGCTAAAGTCTCATGGATGGTGTGGTGTTAATTTTTCATAAACTTGATATCATGTACTTCACGTCAGATGGAGTGACGTCTAGTTGATGTAAAATACACGTATACTTTGGTGACGTAAATATAGGAACGTAAATTTTACGTAAACGTGATGTCATTTTCATGGCAATCGCAAGAAATTTACATTGTTTGCAAAAAATTGATATCTTGTTTACGTGAACATGCTGCTTGGGTGGTTTTCATGATTCATATACATAGTAGAAAAAGGGTGTAGAATTAGGAGGCACAAATGTTGAAACATTCGATTCCTATTAGCACGACAATAAAGCACCGATTGCCTTAAGGTGGAACGCGGAACTGGTATGGAGGATTTCGAAAGCCGGCAATATATTCTAATTCTTTTTTTCGGCTTTTGCAACTCTCCAACGTTACGGTGACATACAATGCCAATGTCTGCAATGCCATTAGGCTGATGGGATGAAATAAAACGGCTTTGACTGCGTAAGTGTTTTATTTTTATGCTTCAAAGTGTCAAAATATTTCATAATAGTGGAAATGTAAATACTTCATTGGACCCTGGGAGAAATAACCCACAATAACAAAAGGAATACATCTCAAATAATATTCCACAACACATAGGACCAAGAACATTGAATAAAAAAACCTAATGAATCACACTCCACACGTACAGCACTACGGTGAAGAGTTTGAATGGTTTGAAATGCCCTGACAGGTTCTCCTCATAATAGGAAAGCTGAAGAAGAATTTAAGCAAAGGATAATCCTAGTTTTAATTATTTTCTGGCTCTTCTTGCCGCCCTTGATCATAGCTTGCTCGTTAGTCTGGTGATGGGCACCATACGCTCTTTAGGGGTACCTTCAATGGCCTGTCAACATAGCCAACTTTGTCAATCACAAAGATTTTAAATCTGTACTACAATTACAATGATAATAACGTATGACAAAGACACTAAAAAAAAAACAGTAAAGGAAACAAACCAATAACAAAAAAAAACTAGAAATCGAGTGAATAATTTGTATTGAATAATTTGTTGGCACGCCATGCTCATAAATCAGATTTCCGCATCTACAGAAAGAGAACTTCGGAATGCAGAAAAACGAACCATTTTGGGAGCAGTGACTGTGAGAACACCATCGTAGGAGAGGGAGGATTGAATGTCCTCAGGCCGGACATTCTCAGGAAGGAGGTATCGTCGCTGGAAGTGGCGAGAGATGAATCCGTGCTCGTCTCGCTTCTCCTCGTGCTTCGCCTCGATCACCACGAAGTTCTCCACCGTTTTCACGCTGATCTCCTCCGGGGCGAACTGCTGCACGTCCAGGTTCACCTACAGCACAGGCAAAAAATCATCAATATTACCTGCATTTGGATTTATACCAATTATCTTTAACAATATCAATTTGTATCCCAGTCGAAATTCTTTTTTGTGTTGTTTTATTAATGGGCACGCTACACCAGTGATGCACAACCCGCGACCCACAAGAGACCTTTTTTGGGGCCCCTTGGATGCCTCCGGTCTCTAAGATCCATATTTAGGTGCGACCTATTTCAGCCCATGTTCGAGGGCCACAGGCCCTCGAACCCCTCAAACCTGAGACGACATCTAAATGTTGCCCCTCTACGGGGAAAAGGTGGTGCACCACTGCGCTACACAAATACATTGAGTCTTATTCTCCAATGACTATAAGAGCGAATTGTTTCTAAAAGTTAGCATCTTCCAGAGATAAAAGAAACACCATGTATACCTAGATCTACCTGAAACTTGTCCTTGTCGTTGACAACCTCGCTCACGTCCGATCTAAGCCGGTCGCGATTCGGTCGCCTAGTAATGATGTTGAAAGGGTGATCGGTGGCTAGTACCGGAAGGTCGTCGTTCCTCTGGTTTATACCAAAATGTTGATCGAAGAAGCGAGTGACAGGGTCCATTTCTTCCCACCAGTGGCGTCGAGCCCACATTTTCCAAGGAAACAATGCCATAGCGTATATTCCGTAACACGAGTCCAAACAGATTTTGCAACTGTTTTTGTCTACCACAGTAGGTATGCGACACTTGTACTTACTGACGAACTTGAATAAAGGTCGATGGAAATATGCACTGAAGGATGCACTCGGGAACTGGTTGACTAAACTTCCAGAAAATTATCACGATTTCGGATGACTGCTTGAATTTTAACAGTGAGACTCTTAGCGGAAATCGACAGCGAGAATCAAGTGGTCTGGCATGTTCCAGACACGTTCAGAGTTCAGACATTCTAGAAAATTCCGTCAGGAATGAGATAGAAGGAAACGATGCAATGCGCACGTGGTTCGGAGTGCACACCCTCCGCGATTCATAAGCATGGATACCCGCAAGCTCCTGCCTTATGTACAAAACTTTGCATGATATTTCCCGCGAGCCGCATATGTGCCCCCAGAGGAGGTCTCTCTTCTACAGTACAGGTCCTCCAACCAATGAAAGCCTTGCATGCTGGGAACCACTGCAGACATGCGCGTCTCTGCGCTACAAGAAGTTCTCGCACTTTCCTTGCATTCATGCTGTTAAATTATGGCAAGTTGCGTCTTTACAAAGAGAGTCATATACCTGTATTATTTAAAAAAATTCAGTTCTACATTCTTATGATATACCATTAAGCCACCGAATCGCCTGTGTTTAGGAGGCAAGACTGTCATTGTGAGCTTCGAAAGTTGCATGGATGCCACTGTATATTACATTTTACTTCATTTTACAGACGTCCACGCGATACTACATCATCGTGAAATGACGAAGCTCGCATTGTCAAATTAAACACGAAGGCCCACATGAAACAGCATTTACTAAATAAATATTTTATTGGACCTTGGAATGGAAAACCCCACAATAAAAAGGAACACACCTTAATTTTACAGCAAGTAAGACCAAGGACATTGAACAAACGTAGTAAATCACTCTAGACACACTAAGATCATGAAGAGGTTGAATGGTCCATAATGCCCGGTAAACAAAAGAATGCCAAGAGGTAGAAATTCAGAATCCTCCTTTTCACTCTTTGGTCTGGTTCTCTCCGCCTTTGATCATAGCCGGCTCGTTGGTCTGGACGATGGGAACACTCCGCTCGTTCGGGGCACCTTCGATGGCCTGTCCGTAAATTAAGAATTTATCGTGATTACCCCGTCAGTCCATGACGGAACTAAATAGATTGAACAATGAACAACAAAATAAGCAACTCTAAACAAGCAGCTAACATGTTTAAGCGAACATCGAAATTCGCCGGATGAATTTCCGACGCTACAGTGAGAAAATATATTAGAATAATAAACCAACCATTTTGGGCGCAGTGACGGTGAGAACCCCATCGGAGGAGAGGGAGGACTGGATGCTCTCCGGCCGGACATTATCTGGAAGGAGGTATCGTCGCTGGAAATGGCGAGAGATGAATCCGTGCTCGTCTCGCTTCTCCTCGTGCTTCCCCTCGATCACGACCGAGTTCTCCACCGTTTTCACGCTGATCTCCTCCGGAGCGAACTGCTGCACGTCCAGGTTCACCTGCAATACAGATGGAATCCCTCAGTACCTCGTATCAAGGACCATTCCCATCATCTTCGACATAATCGAGATAAACCATTTTTAACGGACACATTACATCCAAATTCTCAATGTGCCTTCAAAACCAATTCCAAGTATATAAAAGACAACTAAGAGACAACAGAAGACAAGGAGGAATAGGGATATGCGAAACCTGAACCAACCTGAAACTTATCCTTGTCATTGACCACCTCGCTCACGCCTGACTTGACTCGGTCGCGATTCGGTCGCCTGGCGATGATGTAGAAGGGGTGATAGGTGGGTGGGGCCAGGAGGTCGTCGTTCAGCAGGCCCATGCCGAAATGTTGATCGAAGAGGCGAGTGACGGGATCCATTTCTCCCCACAAGTCACGTCGAGGCCTCACTCCCCAAGGAAACATTGCCATGGCCTATGAAACGAAACAGTTCCGTTACTGGCACTGAACTATTCAACGAAAGGCAACATTGGATTTCGTCCTTCACCATTAATAACGAACGCACTTACCAATAGATTTGAATTCAGTTGCGGGAAAGTTGTAGAGAATGATTCACTTTGGAATCGATAGGCTAGGCGATGTTCACTGGTTCAGAGTAGGTTAATTGTTCACTGCTTCAGAGTACTTCTCGACTATCAATGGTGAGACCGTCACGTAACGGGAATTTATAGCGCGAATATAGTTGTCTGGCATGTTCCAGGCGCGTCCAGGGTTCAGGCGCTCTAGAAAATTCTGCAGGAAACACGTTGGAACGAGGCTTGGAGTCAGACATCCTTCGCGGTTCATAGGCATATAAACCCGCAAGCTCCCGCGATACGTAAGAGACATCGCATAATCGTTCCCGCGGGTCGCATGTAATCCTCCTAGGAGGTCTCTATCGTGCAGCGCAGGTCTGCGACCAGTCAAAGCTTTGCTTGCTCGGGCGCAGGCATGCGCTTTGTCACGTTCCAGAAAGTTCTCGCGTTTTCCTCTGCATTTCTTCTATTCTGTCATCTATTCTCCCAACCCACTGAAAGCAGAAAATCCTTTTTTTTTTTCAAACACTCGGAAAAAAAATCAGCCGGGAAATATTGTGCAAGTGAAAGGGAGGGAGGGTTAAACTTTCAGGGGAAGCAACAAGGGGAGGAAAGTCTTTTATTTTTGCAAATCCTGATTGATATATTTTCTCATCCTGATAGACCAACAAACTTTCCCCTTTTCGTTTCATCCTAAATAAAAACCTTCGTCTACTCATTCTCTGCGTTGATTCTGACGCTGTAATCGCTCCCATATCGTTCAAGTGCAACTAATATCCAGAGCCGTAACTAAGATACTTGGCGCCCTATGCGAGATATCCCCCCTCTCTATACTTCTCCAGCTTCCTCAGCACCAACAGTAAATTACGTATTAATTTCAATGTTTAATTTCTTAAATTTAAGGTAATTTGTTTATTTTATTTTATTATTTTGTAGCGATTTGGCAGCCAATCGGCGCCCAGTACAGGCGCATCGCTCGCAGCCCCCTTGGCAAGGCTCTGTCATAATATCTCACTCTTTTGTTCTTGCCACTGAGCTGAGAAAAAGAACTGGAGATGGCGCACAATAGAATGGATTTGCTGCAATTTCATAATTTCCCATCCCAGTTTTCTTGCTGTCGTGAACAGGCAGGCAAGTCGTGGTGCTGGAGGCCTAATGATTCTGGGGAAGTATCATAGGGCTGATAACGTCACGTCGGAATTCTTCTTTCATGTGGGCGAGTCTCCAATTTCTCGAGTGGGCCTCTAAGTTCCAGGCCTGCCTTTGCTGAGATTGCTGGGCCTACGAAGGCGATAACGTTACGCCGCCCTTGCATCATCACAGTCGACATATTTTATAGCAAGTCTAAGGCATAAAGCCTAACGAACTTCGAATGAACTTTCAGAGGCTAAAGGTAAACATAGGCTAAAGGAGATGCAGGGCGACCACGAGGTGCATGATAGAGGTGTTGGCGGGTATTGGCAGGGCATGCTTCCGTATACAGTCGGGCCGCTCCGATGTTCCCGCGGTGCTTGATCCATCACTCCGCCAATGCGCACCGCAGGCCCGCTTTAGCCTGGTCCCAACCAATATGGCTGAAAAATGTAGACGTTTTCCCCATACTACTCCTATGGGCGCGCCATCTCCAGTTCTTTTTCTTTGCTCAGTCCTTACATGCTCGGCTTTCTTGTTGACGCAAGAAATGGGTCAGAAGATACTTCATTGTTACAATACGTAATTTTTTTGCGATATGAGATTCTGGATACCGCGCAACCGCTGAGGTACGCAACATCTGATTCCAGCGTATTGAATCAAAAAATGTGGAAAATAATTAGATGTCAATGCATCCGTTACTTTGCAACGTTATTTCCCCATGCACTCCGAATTTTGGGGAATCAGAGTCCAACCTCACGAACGACGCCAGGGCGCTCTGGCTACAAGACCATTCCCGGTTCGGTTCGTGGAAGAGATTAATGCGTGCACGACTCGTCACTCGAGGAGGAACGCACTTGGACAAGGCTCTAGACGAGCTAACTGGATTCGGGTTTTTCCCACTTGCTCTGTCGGGTCATGCCTTCAGGTCCTGACACCATCCATCGCGGTGGTGAATCATGACAGGCTTATGAAAGAAGGTGCACACTATACGGTTGTGGTCATCCTGTAGCCATTTCGTTCTACCAGGTATACAAATTGATAGATGACAGTGAGGTAACGACAAATCAGAGGAAGTGATTTTCCAGAGCATTCATGGAGCTAACTCTCCCCGGGACGTGTTGAGGGAAGCGGATTTATCAGTCCCCAATGTTAGATATTGACAGTATTCTTGATGAATTCGAATTCACCCTTCTGCGTCCTTCCTGGAGTTCTTTCATACGTATTCAACAGGGAGTCTCCTTGGCAATGGCGATGCCGATGTCATACATTTGCCTAAAGGTAGGAAGCGGGACCGCCATCGTGTGAGTTTCGAGAGTCTTCGAAACGTCAGTTCGATTCATCTTTTGCCGTTATCTTGCAGATGTCCACGCTCCTTACCGGACCGTGATATGTGTTGGTCTGCGATGCCAAGTTGATGCGATGCCCCAAACATGAAATGAAACGGCATTGTCTATGCAAATATTTTATTGGATACTGGGAGGGAAAACCAACAAAAGGAACACACAAATATATACACAAATACACAAAAACAGCACGTAAGACCAAGGAGAGATCAAGAGTCGTGAATCACTCCCGACACATACTAAAACCCATAAAGTGGTTGAATGGTCCATAATGCCCGGTAACGTTCAGGAGCCGAAACTCAGAATACCCGGGTATTCCCGAGAACCCGGGTAGAAACTCAGAATCCTCCTTCACTCCTTCTGGTTCTCTTCGCCTTTGACCATAGCCGGCTGGTTGGTCTGGACGATGGGAACATTCCTCTCGTTCGGGGCACCTTCAATGGCCTGTTAATGCATTCAGAATTTATCGCAATTACGAATTAAACCCAATCAAAAAGGAAAAGTCTACCTATGAAGTAAAACAAGCAAGTCCGTAAAAAAAAAAATTTAATTCAGGATTAAACTTAGCCAGGAAAGGAAGATTAGAAACCAAAAGATTCCAATGCTACAAATATAATGCTGTAATAATAAACTAACCATTTTGGGAGCGGTAACGGTAAGAACTCCATCGGAGGAGAGGGAGGACTGGATGCTCTCCGGCCGGACATTCTCGGGAAGGAGGTATCGTCGCTGGAAGTGGCGGGAGATGAATCCGTGCTCGTCTCGCTTCTCCTCGTGCTTTGCCTCGATCACCACGAAGTTCTCCACAGTTTTTACGCTGATCTCCTCCGGGGCGAACTGCTGCACGTCCAGGTTCACCTGCAATACAGATGGAATCCCTTAGTACCTCCTGTATCATCAAGTCTCATTCCCATCACCATCGACATGATTAACGGATACGTTATACCCACCAATCGACGAAGTCTCACCGTCAATACCAATTCTAGGTATTCGACAACCCTAATATGAAGTTGGGACATACGAAACCTGGACCTACCTGAAACTTGTCCTTGTCATTGACCACCTCGCTCACGCCCGACTTGACTCGGTCGCGATTCGGTCGCCTGGCGATGATGTAGAAGGGGTGATAGGTGGGTGGGGCCAGGAGATCGTCGTTCAGCAGGCCCATGCCGAAATGTTGATCGAAGAGGCGAGTGACGGGATCCATTTCTCCCCACAAGTCGCGTCGAGGCCTCACTCCCCAAGGAAACATTGCCATAGCCTATGAAAGGTATTATTTCGTAAGTGTCACTGAACAACTCGAGAGACGACTCTGCAACGGTTTTTGCCCTCCTACATTGAGATTACAATCACACTTACTGAAAGTATTGAATCCGGTTGCAGGCGAGAAGGATTACAGCGAAGGATTCACTTGGAATCGGTAGGCTATGTTTCCGTCAACAGCTCACGACGTCAGAGCTCTTCTGGAATTCGTGTGTGCGAAGTGAAACTGCTCGCCGATTTTATAGGGGGAATCCTAGTTTCTAGATCGTTCCAGACCAGTTTCTGAGGTCAGACGTTCTAGAAAATTCCATCATGACAGCATGGAGAATGGGAACCATGCGCGCACGTTGCCTAGAGCTGCGCATTCGCGGTCATCACGGAACCCCGCAAGTTCCCGCAACTCATCAGATGACATTGCACGACGCGCCCGCGGGACGCAGAGGAATCTCGAAGGAGAAGGTCTCTATGACACAGCGACCAATCAGATCGCGACTTCTATGGATGCCGTGTCGCAGTTCGAGACTTTTCTCGTACATTCTTCGCCTTTCTTCCTTTCGAGTCACATTGAGACGATATCCTCTTCGGCAATAGCTCCCTTCTCTGCGTGCATCTGCCATTTCCATTCCTAGAAGCTTAGTCATGCACAAATCTAGGGGAATCCTGGCCTTTTCTCAGCCTTAGATAAGGCCACCTTCGGTGCAAGGGCGATGATTTTTTTAATTGTAAAAAGTTACAGTTCGTGCACATGCATCTCAACTCCTCTTTTCGCTGATGCCAACCCTTCGTCGATATGTGGAGTGTGGGTGCCGGGAGCAGAAGTAGAATGGGGACCAAGATTAAGTATAATTTTCCTTTATTTATTTATTCATTATTTATTACCATACTTCAACTGATAAACTTCCGTCCTCTTTTCCCCCTCCAAATTCTCTTCTCGTGCGCCCCCGAATAACGGCGGATGGATTTTCTCCAGGAGCAATGCAAACCCGTCTCGGTCACTTTCCCAGTTCATGGTTCCGACAAAATTCTGCAGGAATTAAAATTTACGGCAGGGGGGAGTGAGAAGCGATCGACCATCGGTGGAACTAACAAGTGAATTCTTCTCATGACATCATGCTGCAAATTTTTATTGCACGAGTGTGCTTAATTCAAGAGGGAATTCTCCGTCTGAAACATTTGAAACATCAAGTAGTTTTCAACAATTTTCTCAGCAGTTAAGTAGAGCAGTTCCGAACAATTTTTTTTTGGCTGGTATTTACCGCATGACTCTCGGCGATGCCATCCGGCACATCCGGCCGTCCGAGCCGAGCGAAAAGCAGTACAAGGCACGCGTGGCCTGAAGCTGGCATAAAAAAAAAAGAATTTTGCCCTTCCTCAGATTTGATACGCCTTCTGAACGCAATTATCGTTAATGGCAGATGGGCAGACCGATGAGTGCCGGGAACGATGCCTCGAGGGAACTTCGCAACTTGGAGCATATGCAAATGAGAGGAAATCTGCGTGCAATTTGAAAGTGATGCAGAACTTCCAATTTCTATATTGCTATGTCCAATGAGCTATTTGCTATTTCATCAAGCTCTTGGCAGAGCAAAAAAAACTTTTGCCAAATCTTCAGGAGCAAATAGCACAGACAGATGTGGTGAAACAATTTATTTTGTTGGGTAACAATTTCCAGTCCAAAAAGGGAACATTGAGCCATTGGCAAGTCCTTTCCCGCTTGAAGAAATGCATATTGCCTTTAAGATTATTCCCTCTTCCATTGCCAAAAAAATGCACAGAATGGCCAGAAAAAGCCCATATGCCTGCACTCTACACAGTTCGTGTTCCCGGGTGCAGTCGAAGATGATCACGAGCGACATCGACCCCTATGCACTCGAAGAACCTCTGCTGGCATGAGTCAGTGAGAAAGGCCATACCAACAAAACTTGAAACGATGCTCAAGACGATACCCAAGAAAGGTTCAAATCACCCTTTCTCGAGTATCATTTCCGGCAGACCAAAAACCTGCACCGAAAAGTCTCATCCTCTCCGAATTTTGGAAATCCTTTTTGATATTATATTTGGACAATCATAAATGAGATGTGTTTACATTATGAATGGGTTCAAATTATTTTTGGGAATGTTTCCTGTTTTGAGCACTCCAGTTTCAAGCGGTGAATCTCATCTCTCAGTTGATGAGATTCACCTTTGCAGGTGCAGGTTCCTGGATCCTTTCTAGGAAATCACTTTGAATATCGTCCAAGGTTTCGTCGGCGTGGCCATTACCCATGGATCCGTGCCACTGCCAGCAGATGTCCTTCAATTGTGCAGAGGATGATGTCGTTCGCATTCGTCCATGAGCGCACCTGGAAATATAAAGCAGTATCATGAGCCAACGTATTGTGGCTTTGTGGTCTCTATCATCATGTGGTCGTTTTTTGCTTGAATCCAAAAAATATATCAAAAAGTGCATATATTTTACAGCTGCTTAATATTTCCTGTCGCCCACCTTTCATCAGTGCAAATTCTCACAATTTGTTCCAGTCACAGCAGTAAAAATAAATTTTTCTGTCAAGGGCATTTTCCCTCAAATTTTCATGGATCTTCATGCATCTTTCTTTGGGATCTCATCTCTTTAAACAACAAAAAATGAACAGGGGAAAAAATGTTTTATGAAAAAGAGAGCAGCCTCAAAAATTGAACTTCCAGGAAAAGGAAGAAAGAGCATAGCATCGACGGCGCGACGAAGTTACATCACAGAAGGGTTGGGAAATCTTCTGAGCGACGCAAGCACACTGGCACCCGGCCCAGGATATCCCGCTTCGTCCACCACGGACTTGAGGAGAGACGCATCGATGTCCGCATCCGTCTCCGGGATTCCCTCCAACACGGACGACGGAATGGGGCATTCCTCCTCCTCCTCCTCCGACATGAGGCCGCTCATGTCGCTGTCCTCCGACCCGCTCGTCTCCTCCTCGTTCCCCAAGTCCAGGTCTGCAAATTACCATACCGTGCTCATTTCTGCCCCGAGGAGACCTTCGATGAGGCGCGGCGAAGGACGAGGGAAAAGACCTAAGAAATGGCTGAGAGCCGCGTTCATTTTCTCGGGATCGAAGGCGATCCGGTCCGAGAGATTGGAGAGAGTGGACGCGGTAGAGATCTTCCGGTCCCACGACGCCGTCGAGGACTTCTTCCGCCGCTCGTTCCTCGACGTCTTCCGCGATCCCCCTCTGCTCTCACTCCTGAAAACCCAAATTTCAATTTAAAAATCCACATCCCACCGTTCTTCGACGGACAGAGGAAGCAAAAGACTCACTTCGGCAGGTCGACGCCTTCGAACGACGACGACCGATCGAGGAAGAGACGAAGGCTATCCGCGATCTCGGGGTCCTCGGGACGGAGGCGAAGCAGCAACGCCTCCAACGACTCCGGGGTCAAATCCAGCCAGGAATCGTCTGCTCGAAAACCCCATCATCTCGACTGCATCCCGCACACCCCTCGCGACGGGAACCGACAGAACTCACCGTCCGAAGGAGGCAGACTCTGGGCCCGTCTCTCGGCTTCCTCCAGATCCACGTCCAGGGACTTGGAGCGACACAGCTCCAATATCCTCTTCCCGGCCCGACGCCTGAAGTCGCCCCGAGAACTTTCGACGTCGCAATCCCTCACGTGACGCTGATAATATTCCCTGGCGCTCGACATCAACGCCTTCTGCTTCTGAGATCCTTCCACCTCTCCCTGCATAGCAAGACGTCTCTCAAAATTAAAATCCCTCTTTTGCCCCCCCCCCTTCCACATCCGTCGCCTGAACCCACCTGAAAATAACCCTTGTCCTCGAGGCTTTTGAGGAATTCCTTCCACTTGGGATCGTCATCCAGAGATGCGGAAGCAACGCCATTGCTTTCGCTCTTGCTCGCCCTCTCCGCTTCCACGGCCAGGATCTCGAATCCGCAGGCCTACGATCAAAATAAAAGAAGAAAAAGATCTAACTTCGAAACGTCTGGATAGAGGAGCTACAGAAAAGCAGACGAGACTGACACGGTATAGCTTTTACATAATCCATTCCGTGACTTCCAATATGATTTAACCAGTATAACCAGTTACAGCGTATCCTACACATAGCTCAGCACATTACTGCACCGCATACCAATTTCATGCCGAGCACGGCGGACTTGTACTCGGCGGAACTAGGAGGAAGCGGGAATTTCCACCCCGTCCGGTGATCCGGCTCGTACTTCCCCGAGCTCAGCATGGCGTAGAGGCATCGCGTGAACGTCACGCGCGTCGTCACGCACGTCTCCGGCGGGAAGAACTTCATCGCCCTCAACGCCTTCGCAAAATCCCAACCGGTTAAATCCACCATTCAAAAAAAAAAAAAACTCGAAAGCGCAATCGAGACAGACCTTAACGTCGATCGGATCCCGATGATGAAACGCATGCACCGCAGGGGACACGAGCCACGGCTCCCTCTCCAACATCCCCGCCAACACCACCGGAACCCTCACGTTGACCCGATGCACCGACTCCTCCATCCTCCCCGGATACCTAAAGGAAAAAACCTCCACCGCTTGAAAACCCCCTCCACCTTCCCCTCCGCCCTCCCGACCTCACTCACCCCCGGATCCTCCCCCGAACGTCACGCTGCACGGGCGACGGAGCACGCGTCAAATGCGGCAGGCGTCTCACGAGATGCAGCGCATCCGACAGCGACGGCACCCCGCTCGGGATCGGGCTCACCCACCCCGGATCTCTCCCCGCTCCGATCACGTGCAACCCCCCTCCGTGCAAGAACACCTGACCAAAAAAAAAAAAACAATCACCCCAGATCCAAATCCGTACGACCCGAAACGGCACCCCACTCACCCGATTCCTCGCCGAATTCGGATCCAACCACTCCGGCAGATGCTCCGCCGCCTCCACCAGCAGAAACTCCCCGTCCGAGTCACGCACCCTATGTCCAACGCAAACCTCGGTCACGACCGAACGGCACAGACGAACCCATCACACTGCCTCCTGACGGGGCCCACGCCGACCGTAGAGGCCGACGTGACGCAACGTCGGAACTCCGGTCGCCTGGCTTCCCAGCCCCTTCTCAAGGCCCCCACCGGCCACAAAGGCCGTCTCCCCCGGGGATGGTCGTGCGGTTCCGACCGGAACAATCACATCTCTTCGTTCCGCAACGAATGCGTGATATTTAAGAACAATCGTTAAGCACCGCATATTAATGAGCCATTAACGTAACAACAGCATTCTACCGCACGATTATCATTCAACCAGCCACCGCTATTCGTTTCCCCGCGATCAATTCCCTCGATAACGACCTCGGCGACAGAAAGGATTGCTGCCGTCCGTGCAGCGGGGCCTCCCCATAGAGAAAACGAATGAGGCGCCTCGTAATCCCATTGTTTTCCGGACCTTATAAATCAGAAGGGACGAAATGGCATTCCTTCCTGATTGCCAAAATCACGCAGATGATAGCGTCTCCGGGCGAAATTCATCTTCTTATTAGAAAAGGAGCCCACGGATTCCCATCCATAAACCGGTGGCAAAAACCACTCGATTAATCACCCCACCACCACTTCCTTCTCCCACAAAGACAACCTCCACACGGAAGGACGGAAATGCGTGCCGACGGTGGGGCCACGGAAAGGCCAGACCCGAGGAACCACCGCGAGCCTCCCCCCACCACACACCTTTTTCGCGTGTGAAGGTTAACGACAGAAACAATGGACTTTAATGACGCTAGCCTGGGGACACACACGAGGTGAGGGGGACGGGGACGGGGGACCGTGATCGAAGTGGGCCAAGGCCCTTCCCGTCGTTTCCCCCCATTCCACCGCTTCCTCGAACCCCTTTCGAATGGGATCGAGGATGACCCAGATAAGGAACTCCCTCTTCGAATGCTTCCAACTTATAAGGCCTACAATTAATCTCTTTTCCTTTGGCCCTTTCGCCCACACCATTTCCTCTCGGGCACTCGGATTGAAACCAGTTTCGATTACTTCACGCCTATGCATCCGTTCCATTCGGCAGTTGCCCTGGAGCAGGGGATCCACCCAGACATCAACCCAATCGTAACCATGGCAACCAATTCGTTATCCGATTGCAGCTGCCGTATTCATAAAATATTCAAAAGTGGGGGATGCTTTGTATATCGCGTGACATGAATACTTTCCCCACCGAAAAAAATTGCATAAAAAAACCCAGCCAGATAAGGATTCGTCGCGACCCCATTCCCCGCTTTGGTCCCTCGCCTCCACCCGAGGCCTAGACGCCTAGACTTAGGCCTCGACGCAGCTTCCTGGTCCGGGCGTTCCGCTCGACTGACGGATGAAAGGGGAATTCCCTGGCGAGACATCTAGCGGAGGACATCTACACCAGAGTTTTCATTTTGAGAGAAACTAAAGATATTTCATCGTCCTTGATTGATTGTGATTGCCCCGATCGACAGAGAGCTTTTTACGGATTGCGGGGACAGTAATAACGGATATGATGACGACACACTAAAATAAAATTTTTTTAAATCATTCAAACTTGTAGAAAACTATAGTGAAGACTTTGAGTAAAATGCTGAAAATTTCTGCTTCTGGATCAACTTTGACACAGGGTAAGCTGAATCATAAACCAGGCTGATGTAAATCAAGCGACATTACAAAATATAGTTGATTTTAAATCAATAGTCATGTATTTGTAATTTTAAGGCTTATTTGTTCAACATTTCCCTTCACTGAATTAGAAAGGAAACTTGGTACCGTCTTGCATCATCCAAAAATAAAGAATTTCTGAGTTCAAAAAGTTTTAAAATGCAAATTAAGCATCCTTAAACCCACTGACAGTGGATCTGCCACCAGCCAAGGAATTTGCACAGACTTGCTCAGATGAATGTCCACAAAACAAATTTGCAGCAAAAATTGCCTGAGATCACAGAGGAACAAAGGTCTCTTGGCCGATGCTCGAATGACTCGACAATGAGCCGAAAAATTTATACCTGTCATGTCGATCCATAGTCTGACAAGGGAGGCCTTTGTTGGAAGAATGAGGAAAAAGTCATGAAGGACTTGAATGAGGTCAGAGGAGGGCAAAGAGAAGAGTGTTTACTTTGTATTCATAAGGGATCTCTGTTTCCTGTCAATATTGACCAGGGCCACCAATTCAATTAGAAGCAACCAATTTATCATATGAGAAATCATTTCCCTCACTAATTTCTCTTAAATAACCAAGAGAAATTAATAATAAAAATGTAATTTGCTCCTGGAACCACCTCCCACTAATTGTAACAATTTTTTTTTCAGAGGAAATTGCAAAAGAACAGAAAGGAATAATTTGCGATTGAAAGCCAATAAATAAGGTCTAATAGAAGGCTAAAATTGCTTTTGAACTGAAATTTGTAAATAAAAAAGGCAAAAAAATAAAACATCATCTCTCTCCATTTATGGTTAAAATAAATGAAACAAACCTGCATTATTTATCAGCACCTCTTTCTTCACCTCAGTGAAGAAAAGACCTAGGGGCTCAATTAAAATTTGATCAATGAATTAAATCGCCTAAGATTGACTGGATCATATTCTAAAATCAATTTGCAGCCAGAATATGTACTTATCACACTGATGATAGGTGTCCTAAGAATCAGTGTGACTTGTACACACATCCTATAAATAAAATGAAAATAAACATCAAAAGGTCTGAGATTGTGTCAAACTGTGTCTCAATTACAATTATAAATAGCAAATGAATGCATGGTCTAGGTTGATGCAGCAGCCTACAAGGAAAAGGCTTACTTTCAGGCCTTTTCCTTGCAGGCTAGCATCATTCTTTCTCCAAACTGTAAACTTTTTCAGCTGATTGGTGCTCCTTTGTGCTCATTTCATCTCAGCTTTCAGTCTCTGGGCTGCATATTACTGTCATTGTTGCACGAAGACCCATCCTGCAACCAGACTAATTAATGCGCTTAGAGGCCACTGCTTGATGCATCATCTGATGGATGAAGCCACTCCAATCTGGTTTTCTTGTTTTATTGAAGAAGCAATTGCACTGAGTTCCTGTTAAAAGATTCACCATGAGGTGAAGCATGAATAAGTTATCTGAGCAATCCTAGATATTGACAATCCTGTTCCATTTGAATAATTCCTACATGGAAATTGCCAGTTCAAGCATAACTAGGTCTTAGAATCCCTTCGGGAGAATGATGGTTGCATAACATCCCATCAAATCAGATTTGGCACCAATAGAAATAAAATCTTTGTTCAGTTCAAAGAAGCAAACCCATAGCCACATACAATCGTTGAATAGGTGTGCTCAATGTACCAGGGGAGGATGCCTTTGTAATAAACGCTTTCTATTGCAAATTGGGCAAAGAAAAATCAGCAGAAATCATATCACACTGTGGTTAACAGATGTAGATATGTAATGCCATGTGTTATTCCCTATGCTATGAAGAGAGTCCTTAGGAAGCAGGTGGGTTGCCTGAAGAGCCCACTGCCACCCAAACTATATGCTTGACCATAAGCACAGATTTCTAAAAAATATTGGGGGGGGGGGGGCAAGGTCTTAATGCTCCTGCAATAACATTGATGGAATCGTTCCTGGATCCTGTGGGGTTGCTCAATTTTATTATGGTAGCTGCTTACAAGTGGTGGGGTGCTGGGCATGCAGAGAGACAAGGCCCTTGCCTTCACCCAATACCCTTACGTGGTGGCAGGGATCTCTCAGCTGGAGCTCTAAACAGATAGGATAATCATATTTTTCATATCTTTCATGAAACAGCATTTTGTTTGCTGTTTTCCATGTGCCATACTTTTGTTGTACTTAAGCCATTCTCTGGGGGCATTGCCCCTTCAATAACATTGTTGGGGGGCACATGTCCCTTTGCCCCATGTGTTTGGCACCCATGTGCTCGACCCTCTGGGTTTGACTTGGAAGCCCAAATGACTTGGCCACATGACCCAGCCATATCTTGATCTAATCTGATGCAAACTTAATATCATTTCAAACTGAAGCCCAGGCAAACAGCTGCTAAATACTCAAACAATCTCATAATCGCCTGTGTAATTTAAATCCATGTCACAACCTAACTGCGTTCAAGTTTGTCACAACTCGAGCGCTCACCTTGCGATGAGATCAGGGGAAAAGGCCTCTGTGAGCTGAAGGAGGAGCCAGACGATGAACCATTCATCTTCCACGTTTTCTCCAAAGGAGGTCTCACCTATCAGCCATGCCCATGCCGGTGGGTTTCCATCTTCCTCGTCTGCAAAAATCAAATGCCAACATCAGCACAAAAAAATCCACTGCCCCTAATAATATAGTTGTACCTTACCCACAAGTGGCAATTACCAGTACGTCAATGGACACTGTGATACAGTTCTGTTGTCAATTGCTACCGTTTGAGAATTTCTATTGCCTCACCGACGTAAGGTGTGGACGGATGGGGTCGAAGAGAGAATGGCTCCTTGTGCCAGATGTACGCCAGGAGATGGTGCGCAACATTAGAGACAAGAGTGGATATTATTTCTTGATGAGGAGGATCAGACGAAGAGGCTTCCTCGCTAGACAGGCGATAAAACACATCGTACGCCACCGATTCTTCTGGGACTCGTGGAAGCCGCGTGACCTTGCGAGACGCCATCGTCGAATTCCCTATATCCCACCATGGCTGCTCCCTTCCGTCTTTTCGCACGTGCTCCAAATCATTTTCGTTTTCGGCGTAGGTCTAGAATGAAATGCCGACAGGTAGGAGCAGATTGCGTTCGTAAGTCAACCGGTTCTACCTGAAAGCAATATATTGAAAATTTTCCTTAAAGAATGGGTAAATTGTTCGCGGATATATGGGGTAGAATAGCCCGGCATTAGTCCACTACGGTACTCTATCCTTAGTCCTGCTGTCAACATTATTCTGAGGTGTTTTGCCAATGAAGCTAACCTGGCATCTCGATGCTAACCCGAGGAAGACAAATTATTGGAACTTCAGTTGTTGGCATCCTGTCAATGATGTCCAATAGTTCAATGTTGCCTTCCATGTTGCTCACCCTGTCAAAGAATTAATTATATGCCTAGGCCTAATGCGTTAATTTTCTGCTAGCTCTGGAGGACTTTAATAGTCACTATTTCAAATTCTATGATATGCTATTGACTCCTATTTACTGGGAAAACTTCAGGAGTTAATGAAAATTTATTTGAGCCAGTACATAATTGGAGAATTCATATTATTACAGCATGTTCTGTCATTGCTTGGATCAATTACTGAAAATAGATAAGTCCTGCAAGACTCTGAGAGAATGTCATTATTAGTCTCATTTTAGACTCTGAATGGGTATGTGCTGCTCTAGTCAGTTATATTCTGCTCTTTGTATGATTGTTAATTACAGGTTTTCAATAATAGAAACTGGTTGATGTGTTAGAGCAAGTCATGGGTTCTGTGGATGCTCAATTTGCTGGCCAAGAAGAGAAGGAAAAATTTGAGGAGATTGTGGAACTTCTAGTTGCTGCTGGGTATTTCCGTGCTCGCATCAAGGGACTCTCTCCGTTTGATAAAATCATTGGTGGCATGACTTGGTGCATCGAGACGTGCAGCTTCGACATTGACATCGACCTGTTCTATAGCGATACCCTCTCCCTTGGACAGAAGATCACTCTGACAGAGAAGATAGTAAGGGTTCTGCTGAAGATGGAATGCCCCCACAGGATTGAGCCTCATCAGATTGAAGGCCTTGACACCATCAGTATCTTTCCTGTCATACAATGGCTGGTCAAGAGGGCCGTTGAACAGCGTCGGGAAATGGAGGATGAGAATCGCAGCTTCTCTCTCCACCAGTTTGAGAAACATGTTCAGCTTCCGAGTGATTTGACCAAGAGAGAGAGAGAAGCAGCTCATTTCGACAACCTGGCTCAAATCAGAGTGCAAAATCGACCGGTGAGAACTCATAGGAGGAAGACTCCTTTTGGTCCAGATGTAAATGAAGCAGTTCGAGTCATGTCCACTCTCATGGAGTATGGATCTCGCTCGATTATGGCATCAACAGGCGAGGCTGAAGGGGACAAGACAGTGGACATGCCTTCTGAGGGCATCATGAGTTCTGAACTTGAATATGCATCCTTTCAAAAAATGAGCACATCAACACTTGGGAAGATCATTTCCATGAGTGCTGATGCTATGGTCCAGGCTGCTACTGAATATATCCAGTTTCAGGAACAAGGGAAAGATCAGATAGGCTTACCACAGTTTAAGAGCAACCTAAGAAAGCAAGTAGAACTACTTCAGGTACGTTGCCATGAGCTGGAGGAAGCCAAAATAAAGGTGAAAGAAAAGTTGAAGGAACTAAAAGCTAAATATGAGGCTGCAACAAATGAAGCTGAAGTGTTGAGTGATGAGCTCAAGCAACTCAAGTCTCAATTAGATACAGCAAATGATGGAGACATCCATTCCCTGAAAAGAATGGTCCAGCGACATGAAGAACTCCAAAAGGAAGAAAAAGAGTTTCGCATATCTTGTAAGGAGGAACTGGAGGCCCTACAGAAAGAGATCAGAGAGCTGGAGACATTTGAAGTGCCTGTAGAGGAAGGGACAGAAATTGAGGAAGCTCTAAATGCTCAAAAGGAAAAAGTGAAGAAGCTGAGGCTGGAAGTGGCTGAAAAGAGTCATGTAGTGGCTTCGCTTCAACGCCAACTAGATGATGTCCCTCTCCAAGCAGAACTCCTTCAGTACCAGAAGAGATTCTTGGAATTGTATCATATTGGGGCAGCAAAACATAAAGAAACCAAACATTTCTATACTCTTCACAATTCTTTGTGTGATACAAAGCTATATCTGGAGAAGGAGGTGAAGCTGATAGATTCTGTGATTGACAACTTCAATGAAGCTATGTCAACCCCTGAAGCAAAGCAAGAGTTCCTGGCTCAGTTTGAGTCCATTGTGTCTGGAATCAAGGGAAACAAGATGAAAGTGGATGAGAAGAAGGTTAATCTTGTTAAAAAGAAGGAGAGCCTTCAGGCTGCCATCCAGAAGATCACTGAAATCCAGCGCTTGTATTTCAAGACTGTCAAGGATTTCCAGACAGAGTGCCACAGAAATGAAACACTTTCTGCTCATTTATCCAAAGCTTAATCCTTGCATTCAGTATCTGCCATTATTCCTATATTTTCCTTGTTATTATGGTGTGATATAATGTTGCCTATGTGATAAAATATTGATGATATGCTTATTCAGAAATACATTGTTACACTTGATAGGTATGGGGCTGTTGATGAGGAGATGGATGTGGTTTGGAAGAACATTGTTGAATCAGTGTTGTGATTCAAGACTAAAAATGAGACCAAAGAGAAGATGGTGTTTCATAGAAAAAAGGGAAGTACAAACTTGGCAGAAAGAGCTCCAGGTCCCAGTCTTTGGATGCCTTGATTTTGAAACTAATCACGATACAAATCTGGAGGTGAAATGTCTCCCACCAAGGAAATACATGTCCATGGATAAAGCCATTCTTTCTGGAACAGGGCCAGAGCCAGTTGATGACACATTAATGTTTCAATTGGAGGATGGTCGAGTCATCTTGCGAGAAAGAAAAAGATCTTGTCAATCGCTATCTCTCTTCATTCCCATCAAATATGGTCAGTGCTTTCCTAACTTCATAATGCTGAACTATTGAATAAGATTTCTTGTTACCACAACAGAGAGCCATTCTTAATAAATATGACTTACATGAGAGAAGGAAAATATGGAAAGAAATTTAATAGTTTTTTTTTCTTGGTTATTAAAATTGGCTCTAATGAACCATTATAGACAACCTCTACCAGCTGAATGAGATCTGCAGACTTTTGAGGCTTTAAAAAAATTATTAAGTTCATTCTTTGGTATATGAATGAAATCTTTTCATAGGTGTATCAGTTAAAATAATGTGGTGGACGAAACATAACATTCACGCAGATACATTATCCTAGTATATTTCAACTGGGATAGGAAATTTTTTGCATTCAGATGTGCTTGGAAAAGCTGAAGATGGAAGTTCAGTCATGGTTTCCTCTCTGGAGCCCCAAACGGTGAGGGTGGAATCATCATCTGGTGATATCATGATTCAGGACATAAAGTGCCTCCAATGCAATCTTATCAGTGAATCTGGAAACATCCATTGTGGTGGACATGTTGAAGGCAATTTTCTTCTTCACACTGGATCTAAGGGTGTTAGTGAGTCGTGGTATTCTCGGTTATTGACGGGGGAAATTTAGGATGTGGAAGACCTACTTCTTTTTCTTTCCAGAGTATTCGAGTTGAGAAGTTGATAGGGGATAAAATGGACCTCAGGTGTATGAAGGGAGGAATATTTTCCCAATCCCTGTATTGTCAGGAAGGAAAAGTGGTCTGCAATGGTGGACAGCTAAATCTCTCCAATCTGCATGGCAGGTTTTCTATTCATGCAGCAAAGGCCAAGCTAGTTCATCTCAGTGAGTTAAGCCTTCTATCTCAAGTTTTTTCTCTGCATCTTGTTGGCATTGAGAATGTATGCACGAGTGCAACAGAATCTTTAAGCATTTATGTCACCGTCTTAGCTTCATCTTGATATGACAGGCACCTTGTGCAAGTATACTAACATGAAAGGTAAGAACACCATATTTCCATCCATTGTTTTTAAACACTTGCATGAAAAAGAGGAGTCTCATTTTGTTAAAGGAATTTTATGGTCATTGGTCATCTTTGGAAATACTCTCTTGTGAAGTCATTGTGAGCTAGTGATATTAATGCATTTTACACTTGACCATTTTTTCATTTATCTAAGCATCAGAAGTGTATCATGCTATTCAAATGTTAAGATGTAAGATGAGGATGATAAAGTGGACACAAAAAAATACTTTCCATTCCTTTGTACTTCAACTAGTCAGCAGCTATTGACAGTAACAGTAATACCTTCAATGGGAGATATTAAGAAGAGACTTCTTTAGAGCCTTGAGCTACAACAAATCCTAATGAGTATAGATAGGAAGCTGGCATTACACCAGTCCTCTAGCAAATAGAAAATCTAAATTCTACAGTTTTATAGCAAGTGAGTTGAAGTATTGGATATAAGGCATAACTTCTGTCCTGCCACTGGTCAGTCATGTTGCTACAGGTCCCTACATAAATGTGTATTTTTTTGCATGTAGATGGCCTGTTGGGGTCAGTGAGAGGACATCTGGATTGTCAGTCATCTACAGTCCATATTGTTGGACTTGAGGACGATGCCACCATTGAAAGCCCTGGAGATGTGCATTTAATTTTGGGGAATGATTTTAGTGGTCAGATCACTTGTCAGTGTCGAGAATTTGCTCAACCAGATGACCTGTCCCCTACTTCCAGGGATTACTCCAAGCTTGCAGAAAATGTGCATCAAGTCCTTGTGAATGTTGCAGAAAAATCCCACTGCAAGAAACTACACGTGGTGGCCCCAAACAGTAGAATTACTCTAGAGCAAACTGACTGGCTGTCATCCCTTAATTTAGGAAAGTGGCATCATTGAGGATTGAGTTTTTTAGTTGAAAGCATTTAAATAAAGGTGAAATGAAATTCCTGTTTGCTTTTTTTCATGTTTCATTCTTTGACACTTTCTGTAATATTTTTCATGAGGAAGTGACTAGATACTTAAAAGCATAACAAATTTCTTCATGAAATGGTCCTCATATCACAACAGAAATGCCAAGGTGAATATAAGCACTGTGGTAAACTAAATATTTTCAAGATTCATGTGAAGAGACTCAGATTTGCACTTTGATTTTAGTGTAGGCAGGATTTAAAGAAATATCCAGCACATCATATTCCAATGTCTTCAGGCCGTCATCCTTTGGTTTAGTGAACTGGAAACGATTTTCACCTTTCTCCTCTCTTGGGTGATAAAGCATGGCATACTGCGACACCACAGGATCGTACCTGATGACATCAAATTTTCCAATCTCTGTGAGACGACGATAAAAGTCATCATCTTCTCCTCCCCATCCTTGATAGATGTTTGAGAACCCGTTGATTTTGAGGAACTGTCTTTTCGTGATGGCCACTGCACCCCCAACAATGCGACAGTATGGAAGTGTGTACCTCATAGAGTCAATGCAAACAGACATATGCCGCGGGCGGCGCGTGCATGCGTAGATGTTGCCCTCATTCAATGGAATGAGATCCACATCGTGGAATATGAAGCAATGGAAATCCTTCAATTTGCTGGCTTCCTGGAACCCAACATTCAAAAGTTTCGCCCTATTGAAGGGCTGTTCATTGGCTTGTTCCACCACAAAAAGGTGATGCTCTATTTCCTGAGTGACTAACAATCTATGAATATAATAGGAAAACAATGTGAGTTGTTCGGAACGATTGCGATACGGGACGATGATTGCAACATCAAAATGAGATTTGCAATGTTGAGGCTTCCCTATTCCACCAGGACTCACAAATAACCTCTTCATGTCTTCTTCAAGATCAGCCTCTGTGATGGAATGATTGAGATCCTGTATGGATTTATGAATCTTGGTGGAAGGAGCTTGGCACATCTTGGAACTGGGGCTCTTCCGGGCATCATAGTATGCAGATTCCAGCTGGAAAGGGATATCCTCTTCAAGGATGTAATCATAAAAGATGCAAGGAAACCTCAAGGGATTGATGAGGGATAGGATGATCAAGACAAGGAAAAAAATCCAGGGGATCCCAATGTCTTTGACTCTTGATACCACTAAGGCATGCAGGCAAGAGCAACAGCGCCTCATTTGTCTCACCAAATGGGAAGACTGATGAATCACAATTACGAGATACAAGGAAACTGTAGGGCACTCATGCTTCTGAATGTGGTAATTCAATGGATCTGGAGCTGTTGAAGCCCATGCCTTGGCTAAGATTCACACATCCTAAATGCATTTCCTCAGGGTTGGTGAGCCAAACCCTTGTCACCTGAAAAAGGCAGACATTGTCACGGCAAAACTACATACGCTTGTAGGCCTGATGCTCGGCATGCTGTACGTTCTACCTCGCTTACAGAGGCCAAAATTGGGGCCCGGATAGACCTGTCCACTGGCTTAGGGAAATGCAGGAGAAATGGACTGACATGACACCGATTTTAGCGCTCTCTAGACACTACCATCAAGATATCGATTTCTGTTATGCTCGAAAGGTGTCGCTAGCGTGCAAGGAGGCTAAACAAATTTATACAGTCAACTCTCGTTAATCCGGACTCGAGGGGACTGGTGATTTTGTCCGGATTAACGGTCATCCAGATTATCGAGTGCCTCCCGAGTGACCATTTTTCTTATTTTTTCCTGGAAAAGTAAACTGTACTTCATGCGTGCAAAGAAGGCCTTCATTGTTTGCATGGGAATAGGAAAACTTGGACTCTTCTTTCGATCTGTGCATATTGAAAGCGTGCGCTTCGCATTCGTTTCAGCGGGAGGGACGCCAGCCAGTTCATCGCGACACTTCTATATATCCTATATCCAACACTGGCGATGTTGGAATATTCAAATCACGTGCTACCGCAACTTGTCTTTCAACTGAGGCCTAGTCCACAACAGAAAAATTTCTTGCATATATGATCTAAGAATGTTGCAAAATAAGATTTTCGATAGAAACCTTTCGAAGGAATCTCTCAGAGCATTGAAAATCTTACACATTAAACTTTCAAAGACGTCCTCACCGCGAAAGCTTCCCTCGCAAATGAACACAGCCTTGAAAACTTTCTGGCACGGACGAGGCCCGACGGCTTGGAAACTTCCAATTCCTCCTCCCGTGCGGGACCACGCCACGCTTACCCATGATGGGAGGTGAGACGCTCCTCGCGCCTCTGGTGGCAGGTTTCATCGAGATGAGTGACGGCAATGAAAAGCTCTCTCCTCATGTCTGGATTCCAGAAAATTGGGGAGAGGTTTTCTCCTTATTTTTCTATTTAAAATCCAAGGGTGAGGGAAAGTGGAGACGTGGGAAAAAGGCAGGGAAATCTACTCTTTTCTGTTGTATGTATTTTGCAGGAAAGTCCGGATTAACGGGGGGGGGGGGGGGGGGGGGGGGGGGGGGGGTAGGGGGGCGGGGGGGGTGGGGGGGGGGGGGGGGGGGGGGGGGAATGGCGCGGGTTTATCTCTTCCGGATAAACGGAAAATACGGAATAACGGATTAAAAGGAGAATTTTGTTATTTGTTCTATGGGACTTCTGCCGGGAACATTCTTCACGTCCGAATTAACGGGTGATCCGGATTACTGGCGTTCGGATTAACGAGAGTGGACCGCATCTCCCACTCCTTGCGACGCGCCATTTTTGCAAAATGAGTTTTCTATACTCCTCGTCCGCTGTCCAGCCGTTGATCCTTCATCCCTCCCACTTTCGTGATTGTCTCACCGTCTCGAACCCTCAAGACTTGACTGGATTTGCGGATCCGAGTTTGGCACATGGCTGGAGCGAAGTCGCAAGACTTTCAGGTAGCCAAAATCTAGGCTATAGGCCTTGAAACCGGGACTCGCCGGTGGCTCCTGTCTTCAACATTTTCCTTCGCCTCCGATTTTGGTTTCGGCGAGAGCATTCTTTGAATCCCCAAGACTCACCGTGGTGGCAAAGGAAATTCCTGCCTGCCTTTCCTTGATTGGTGCTTGAGTAAAATTTCCCCCCAAAACAAGAGGGAAAGCTGGCGCGTGAAAATTGGAAGCCATTTTTGAATAAGGCACACGATAGAGTTCCGCAGGATGCTAAAATTCCATCTAGTTTTTTTTTCCTTTCAATTTAACAAAATATGGACATACCCAGATTTTTTTTTTTTAGGAAAAACCGGGGAATTTTCAAAAAAATGCCCAAATGTTAGTCCTTGCAATGTGGAAAAACTAAGAAACCAGAATGGAAAGGAAAATTCATAGTTTGAAAAGTCAGGACGTCTGGTCACCCTAACTTGCAGGAAAGAGTGGTTTTAACTGCTATTAAGCTTATATATATATATATAAAATAAATCCTTCCACGGCACCTGCCGGTATTGGAGATATGAGGGGGGATGAACCACATCCCAGACCTCATACTCGTCTTAATTCTGAAGGACACGGCGAAGTGTCACAGGTTCGGTGTGTGCGGTTACTCTTTCTCTCTTCGGAGGCTGGCAACTTATTTATTCTAATATGAGACCGATCCCTGTGCAATAAGGTTAGGGGATGTCAGTGGTAGCGGGCGATTCGGACCCAGGCGGTCTCGATCTATCTATCTCACGGCCTTCGTGTTTCACAACAAGGAAGGATTCAGAAGTCAGTCACTATACACCCTGAGCCTTTTAATCACTGAGTATTACATTATATCAACAGAGTGGTTAAACAATATTAAGAATCCTGGAAACAATGCACGTCTCACGTCCTTGGTTGTAGTCAAGGGAGTCAGGAGCACGAATATGCCCCTCACGAAGGGAAGGCTTGTCTTTGAAGGCGCGTATCGGTAGGCTTCTGGAGGTACGCCCTGTCTGGGATCCTCC
>CAJPEV010002773.1:0-28949 GCA_905338385.1 Darwinula stevensoni
TGGCTGAGTCGTAGGAGAGGAGGTCCCGCGGCACGTGCAGCCTGTCTCGCTCGAAGTGATGACGTCATAGTTATCGTCAGATGGAATCTCGCAGTCTGATTGGTCCGTGGGGTTTAGACCTGCTACGTTAATTACTGGAGAGTTCGATGTAATCTTGGCCGCAACTGACTCGTCGACATCTAAGAATCCATCAAATTACTCATGAAGTATGGAGAATGAAAACTTATTTTTCGCAGCATAAATATTCTGTCTGCAGATGCCGTGGAAACATTCTGAGAGCTTCATGTCCAATTTTCGTCAAGATAAGGGATCATTACTGAGGCAAAAGTACAGTAAAAAATAGCCTTCCGGCTATTTTTACTTCCTTTCCTTCAAATGCAGGAAATATCCATTTCAACAAGAAATTAGGATTTTTAAGTTTTTGGGAATTAGGTGTCCACTGAATTTAACAGTCACATTATTTTCCTTCTTGCCGATTAAATCTTATAGTTTAAACTGAGACGATAGCTGCTGTTAGAGACACAAGGCGATGGGGTTATTGCAAATTATTTGTTGATCCAGATACCAGGTCATTATGAAGAGGTTATTATCAGCCCTTCCCAGTTCGAGTTTTCGATGCGGCCAGAATATCAAGAATTAAAAAGGGCATGACGTTGATTTGGACTTTAACCGGCCGGGTTTAGAGGAGAAAGCTTTAGCATTCATTTTTCTCTTTCATGTCTAAGAAAAGTGAATTGCAAGAAAATGTTCACCGTGAAGCGTGAAACTCGCCAGAGAAGAAGCGCCGAAACCGCAAGCACCAATATTAGCGACACCGACTTCGGCTTCTAATGAAACATCTCCTGGGCTAAAGAAGTAATGTTGCTGCTTTTCCAGGGGAAAAATACCCTTGGTTTTGGTCAAAACTCCTGTGGAAACGCAATTCATTCCAATGACTGGTTGTGAGACCGGTGTTTATCGCTCCGGTATGCAGTACTCTCACAACCTATGGTTGTAAGTCATTGCAGCTTGAAACGAATCGGCACAGTCGTGCAGAAGCGAGGAAGTAATGCAAGAGTGCCGCGCAAATTGCAGGCTTTCCTCGTGGCAATCCAGTCCGGCTCTGAAGAGGCGGGAGGTCGACCTGGAACCGACATGGCAATTACAGGCCATGCAGACGATGGATTCCATGCACGCGACTTCGGGCATGATGCAATAGCAGGTCATTGGGTTTCATTCGTCCAGACAGGGTATGACTCACATATTTCCCCCAGAAATCGTCCTCCTGCCAGGCGGATTTGGAACCAGATGGAGGACCCCGTGGGCGTATTTCCACCTGTTGGAGCGCTGTGCATCTGGCGAAAAATCCACCGGGCGCGAGAAACACGTGCCCGAATGACCAGGTGAATTTCTACCGGATGGATTGAAATCCACCTGGTTCCGAATCCACCTCCTATCCACCTGGTTGTTCTGCCAGGTGGATGCAGGTGGACGTTTTGTATGGTGGAAGCCATCGGTGCAACTTTAACCAAAAAATCGTTCCGGCTCCAATTTGCTTATACCTTTGACACGTGTTGGCTAAGCCGACTTGGTTTTCATGCTCGAAATCTTGAATTGAGAAAGGATTCTCTGCATTCTCGAAGGGAATGGAAGGGAAGGGAATCGACATCCATCGACTCAACGGGAAATTCCAGGGAAAGGCGTTGCATCTAATTCATCCAAGCGAGACGCGGAACACGCATAACCGTGTCGATCGCATTCATGATAAATAATAAAAGATTTCATGACCGAAAGGACAACTGTAGAGTACCTCCAGGGGGAAATAGCATGTCAGTTGACCCGTCGATTGACATGTCATTGACAGGGAATTGCCTCGTTTCCGGGGTGGTTCCAAAATTTTAAAAATGTGGGACTTGGAAGAGAAAAAATAAGACAATTAGAGTCCTTGAAGGCGAGAAAAAGTGTGGGGAAAGTCAGAGTCAAATGAAGAAGACAAGCCGTCTAAGAGCAAAACTCGCCAAAATTAGTTCATAAATACCATGCCTTTTTCCACGGGTAAGAATACTAGACGGATTCGCCTGGGAAATATTCTGGCCTTCATAAGGGAACAATTCCAAGGGCCTGAGTGGATGTCGCTCGCCCCCGCGAGGGAGCTGGTCTGAAGGAATCGAGAGACTGGAGGCCGGAGGGAAGCGATTTCATTCGCTGATGTTCGAAACACACCTGACCACGCTTAATTTGCTCTTAAAATTTACATTTGAGTGCAACCGATGTGATTCTCATTGGTCTCGTTGTGCTATGGAAGCAGGTTAACCTAGTGGTTAAAAGATCATGCGGTATGAAAGTGTGGGCATTTGTACCTACAACATCCATACGAATGCAATTTTTTTTCCAATAATATTTGCACACACAAAGCAAAACCAAATACAATAATTAGATTCACTAAGGGAGGTGACTTCCTCATAGCCATGCCGAGTATATCNAATAAAAATTCAGGAGCGTTTCTCCCCACTACTACATTTAACTTCAATAAGTTTCGAAGTCAGTAATATCCTATCAACTCACTTCAAGCAAGCTATGGCGCAGTCAAAGTTGGAACGAACGACGAGCAGAAGAATCGGGGACGTGATCTTCACGTTCGGGTTAGTCGGGGCATAGAAGTACCCGCTCTGGATGACGCCCATCGCCGTCCAGAAGGAGCAGACCACCCAGGGTAGCAGCTTCATCTTCCTCTCCCTCCGCCCAACTGGCTGAGTCGTAGGAGAGGAAGTCCCGCGGCACGTGCAGCCTGTCCCGCTCGAAGTGATGACGTCATAGTTCTTCGTCAGATGGAATCTCGCAGTCTGATTGGTCCGTGGGGTTTAGACCTGCTACGTTAATTACTGGAGAGTTCGATGTAATCTTGTGCGCAACTGACTCGCCGACTTCTCAGAATCCATCAAATTACTTATGAAGTATGGAGAACGAAAACTTATTTCTCGCAGCATAAATATTCTGTCTGGCAGATGCTGTGGAAGAGGAATCATTCTGAGAGCTTCATGTCCAATTTTCGTCAAGATAAGAAATCACTTCTGAGGCAAAAGTACTGTAGAAATATCCGGAAGGCGCTATCCTTCAAATGCAGAAAATATCCAATGTAACAAGAAATTAGGATTTTTAAGTTTTTGGGAATTAAGTGTCCACTGAATGCATGACATATAGCCGTCACATTATTTTCCTTTTTGTCGATTAAATCTTAGAGTTTAAACTGAGACGAAAGCAGCGCTGTTAGAGACACAAGGCGATGGGGTTATTGCATATTATTTGTTGATGCAGATACCAGGTCATTATGAAGAGGTCATTATCAGCCCTTTCCAGTTGGAGTTTTCGATACGGCCAGAATATCAAGAATTAAAAAGGGCATGACGCTGATGTGGACTTCCACCGGTCGGGTTTAGAGGAGAACGCTTTAGCAATCATTTTTGTTTTTCATGTCTAAGAAAAGTGAATTACTAGAAAATGTTCACCGTGAAACGTGAAACTCGCCAGAGAAGAAGCACAGAAACCGCAAGCACCAATATTAGCGACACCGACTTCGGCTTCTAATGAAACATCTCCTGGGCTAAAGAAGTAATATTGCTGCTTTTCCAGGGGAAAAATACCCTTAGTTTTGGTCAAAATTCCTGTGGAAACGCAATTCATTCCAATCACAGGTTTGTGAGACCAGTGTTTATCGCTCCGGTATGCAGTACTCTCACAACCTATGGTTGCAAGTCATTGCAGCTTGAAACGAATTTGGCACAGTCGTGCAGAAGCGAGGAAGTAATGCAGACTGCCGCGCAAATTGCAGGCTTTCCTCGTGGCAATCCAGTCCGGCTCTGAAGAGGCGGGAGGTCGGCCTGGAACCGACATGGCAATTACAGGCCATGCAGACGATGGATTCCATGCACGCGACTTCGGGCATGATGCGATAGCAGGTCATTGGGTTTCATTCGTCCAGAGAGGGTATGACTCACATATTGCCCCCAGAAATCGTCCTCCTGCCAGGCGGATTTGGAACCAGATGGAGGGACGTATTTCCACCTGTTGGATTGCTGTGCATCTGGTGAAAAATCCACCCGTTGCGAGAAACACGTGCCCGAATGACCAGGTGAATTTCTACCGGATGGGTGGAAATCCACCTGGTTCCGAATCCACCTCCTATCCACCTGGTCGTTCTGCCCGGTGGATGCAGGTGGACGTTTTGTATGGTGGAAGCCATCGGTGCAACTTTAATCAAAAAATCGTTCCGGCTCCATTTTGCTTATACCTTTGGCAAGTGTTGGCTAAGCCTACTTGGTTTTCATGCTCGAAATCTTGAATCGAGAAAGGATTCTCTGCATTCTCGAAGGGAATGGAAGGGAAGGGAATCGACATCCATCGACTCAACGGGAAATTCCTGGGAAAGGCGTTGCATCTAATTCATTCAAGCCAGACGCGGAACACGCATAACCGTGTCGATCGCACTCATGATTAATAATGAAAGATTTCAGTACCGAAAGGACAACTGTAGAGTACCTCCATGGGAAATAGCATGTCAGTTGACCCGTCAATTGACATGTCATTGACAGGGAATTGCCTCGTTTCCGGGGTGGTTCCAATATTTTCGCAATCTACGATGATTACATGGATGTGGCCGGCGACAGGCGGATCCAGAATCAGCCTGGAAATTAGAGGGACATCGCGGTTCCATTCCCAGGACCCTTTACCGCGTTTTTTTTCTCCTCGGAAGGTCTTCGATGAAAGTACAAATGTTTTTCTGCTAAAAAAATTAGTCGAAGATGGATGATTCGCCCTGTTGAATATGATTCGACCGGATGCCGGTCGAATTCCAAGCAAAAAACCGTCCGGTCACCAAATGAATTTCTTTTCCTGAAACCCTTCTCGGCAGCCCTGTTTTCTCGTTACTCCCTCGGATCTCCCGATGGCTCGATGTTCGTGCCTTTATTGCCATTTGTGCAATGCAGTCAATGCAAAATATCATTGCCTGGCCTAATCCACTGTTGAGGCAAGGAAATATGCAGAGAGGACATAATACATAAAAATAACTTGGATTTTATACTAAATCATTAACATAACAACACAGATTGCCTGAACTTTGAAATTCGATGCGTAGATTGGGAAAAGTTTTCAGTTGAGAATTTCACCTCCATTCAAAACGGATGAGATTGCCAGACTTTTTTCATTACAACATATGTCGGGAGAAAATGATATGGTTCATTCGCGCTTTGCAGAGAAGTGGAAAGGAAATACTTCCAACAAGAGTTGCACCAAGAAACGGCCGGAGAATTTACATATTGAGTTCGTCGGTGTTTGACATCATGCTTCTCATGATCACTTCGGCAGCTTGATCTCGCAGAAGTATCCACCGAGATAGGAGGTCGTAGTGCAATTCTTGTCCGCCCAGTATCCGCAGCAAATCGGTGCGAGCGGGTACTTCCAGGAAACAGCGAGGCATGCGCCTCCACCGGGCGTGTCAGGCTCGTTCGGGTGGAAGTAGCCTTCACCTTTTCTGGTTTGAATGAGGCTGGTGCCTGCACAGCAGTGGACAAATCGTTTTGCATAGGCAGAAAAGAGACTGTCACATAATATATGGAAAATACAGTTTCCACATCCAGGGCAAAGAGGAAGGAAAATTAAATTTATTAAAAGCCTAACAACTCATAACAAACATAAAATTATTCGCAAACCTATCTGAATGTAACTTAAAATCTGGAATGCAGGAAATCCTTACTTAATGATCTGCACACTTTCAGGAGCAGAAGGTCGTGTTTAATTGAATTTTGTGATTGATTTATGGAGTTGAAACGTACATTAATGCCTGTAGGTGTTACCTAATGACATCGCTGTAGGACAGCGATAGCGTCTGAACCGCTCCCTTAGCTTCCAAAAAACTTAATGTAGGTCGGAAAATCCCCTGACACGTCTCTACTTAAAGCATAAGTTCTCAACAGTCAGCTAATCGCCTCTTCAGAAGTTTGAAGGTTCTCATTCACCTACCATCCAGGAAATGCCAAGCGAACTGCGTCGTGCTCTGCCCTCCGACCAAGAACCAAAAGCCTGATATCATATTTGGTCCGTTCTCGATCATGGTCTTGTTGAGGTAGTCGTGCATCTCCTTGTTGTTGGGGACGGCCAGTCGACCGCCGACGTCCTTCTCGCACTCCGCCTTCGCCTGGAACCAGGTCTTTGTCGGGTCCAGGACTATCTTCACGTAGCTGCTTGTGCCTGGCACTGGTTTGTAACCTTTTAGAGTCAACCACATAGCATTTTGCTGCATGAGTCAATTAAACAGAGAACTTTTTCGTATACTCTACAGGAAAATAATACATTATCAGCCTGTCCATAATGAGCTACTTTTTGGCTTACCTGAATGTTTAATCAGTGTCATCCGATTTCCTGACATGCATAATTTACCTGGTTGGACAAGTTTCTTGTGGATCTTTGAGGGCAATACTGCCACGGAATCATTTAGGGAGAGAGTAGGTTTGTTTTTAGAAATGTCATTTTAAACTCTATTTGTTTCAAGGGGACATAAGATTTCCTTCGATTGGCATAAACTCCGGTCATGATTAAAGACTGAAGCCGATTTATAAGTGTTTACATGAAATCGTACCAATTGTTCCATACGTCACCATATAGAAATGAAAGCTAACCACTTTACGTGAATACTAATATCTGTTAAGTAGCAGTCCTGTCGGTATATCCGGACTCACGTCGCACAAAAGACAACATGCTAATTTACATTGCAGTAAGCACTTCCTGACAGAATACTTGGGAGGATGTTTAGTTATGATTCACCTGCAGTCGTCACCTCCCTGACATAGAAGTTGCTGCCGGGATCGGCCGATCTGGACGCGTTATACACGCCGCCGAAGCGACATTCGATCGGCCCCGAAGAATCCGTCACAGAGAAGCTGTAGCAATTCAACTTGCTGCAAGTACGAAAGATGTTCAAGGGAGACATTAAAAACTCACTCATAACATATGTTTATCATCATCGGTTAAATACGAACGACGCGACAGAAAGTTCTGTCGCGTCTGTTCTGTCTGATAGTTCTGCCCGGAAGCAGTTTTCTCTCATAAATTATTTAAAACATCCAAAATGTCTCAAAGCATTTACTTCGAAACGACTTGGAAGTCATGGCTCGAAAGTCCGTTTCAATACTATTCACCTGAGGCAAGCTGCAGCGCAATCAAAGCGTGAGCGAACGACGGACTGAAGAATGGGGGACGTGATCTTCATCTTCATGTTACTCGGGCCATAGAAGCGGCCGCTCTGGATGACGCCCACTGCCATCCAGAAGGAGCAGACCACCCAGGGTAGCAGCTTCATCTTCCTCTGGTTCTGCCTTAATGGCTGAGCTGAAGGCAAGTAGGTCGTTTCATGTAGGCACCGTGCCTCGCTCGAATTATTGACGTCATACCTGTCGTCAGGTGGAATTGTGGAATCCGGTTGGTTGGCATGGTGGAGACGGTATAAGTGGAGCTTCACTAAATACAGTAATTCTGTAGTTCCTGAAGTTCGATGCTAGCTCGAACGAAAATAACTCACTGTCGTGCAATATCCGAGTTAGCTATGCCAGAAGCGTTGCATATTAAGAAGTGAGCAATTACTTCCTGCTGCATTTCGAGTTCGTCATGCAGTTGTTGAAATACCCAAATTAATATGATCACCTGATTTTCCTATTCGTTATTATAACAATCCATGGTTTCTGAGACTGTTGTGACGTCGAATTGTATCTTCAGATGTCATGCTTCCCCTCCTGACACACTCTTTATATCAAGAAAGAACATTTTAGTCATTGTACGTGTGCTTTTTTTAAAATTCGATATCTCCTGAACGTACCACGAATGAAATATACTGGTCGATGCGAAAAAAGCGTCCTGTTCGAGGCTTTACAAAACAAAGTGAAATTCTAGATGCGCAAATTCATTTCATCATTCTTAAACTTTCTCAAGATTGTTTTGCAGATCATGATTTGAACAAGATCATTGAACAAGAGCAACAAGTGTTACCTCTTTTGTTTGGATTATTACTGCAATTATCTTGACTGTGCAATGTCATAATTTCGAATTTTACGGAGGAATAGTCTTACAGAAGAATAATTGCAAAAAAGGACTAGAGCGGGAAGGAGACTCCGCAGAACAGAGGCCGCGATTTGATGGGAAGCTCTCACCATTCTCTACTGTTCTAGCAAACAGCACTCGAAGGAGAGAAATTATCGAGTAGTGAAGAGACTGCTTCTGTCTTATTTCTGAAAAAGGATACATTTCACGACTGAACTTCATAGAACGGTTGCTTTTTATCCAAACTTGCTAGACGCTACGAAATCTGAGTCCCAAGCTCATAATGATTGCAAAGAGAAATGGCAGGCTAAAATTACTGGTGAGAGGGCACAGAGGGAAAGATTCGATTTCATTCACGAGAACTGACCGGATTCGTCGGGATTTCGGAACCTGCGAATGCTAATCATGGGCATGAATTTTGCATGCAACTTCAGGTCTTGCTCTCAAGACTTCCTTGAAAATTACAGGTTTTTCTCGAGGGACCCCAGCTGGACCAGCTGGAGAGGCGGACCCGGAATCGATATATAAATTACATGGCAATTACACGGGGGCGTGGCCAATGACACGGGCCTGAGTGGCCCCCAATCTCGCATGAGTGGCTCGGCGCAATCGATAGTGCATGGGTCTAAGCGCTTTGGACGGGGCGTTGCTCTTTTGCCACAAAACGTCCACCAGTAGTCACCTGGGTGAACGACCGGGAGGGGACGAGGTGGATTTTTAACTAGGTGGATGTCACTCAAATAGGGTGGAAATTAAGTCTGAGGGCCCTTCCACATGGTTCGAAATCCAAATGGTAGATGAACGATGCTTGTAATAGACGAAGCATCGCCATTGGTAGGCATAGTACTTATTCTGTTCATTTTAATATTAAATCTTTTATTAAGGCCATTTCACAACAACCAAAACAGAAAAAGCAATTTCACGTGTATTTCTCATAATCCCGGAAGAAACATCCAGGCCAATTTGTCGATTTGAGTGAACTTATATACTCACAAGGCCAATAAAAAAAGGACCAGCTCACATGTTAGATAATGGACCATCATCATTACTATGACAGATCTTCACTTTTCCAATTTAGCTACCGTCACCTCAACCATAAGTAGTTCACTCCTAAGCCACGTCCGAAGTCATGGTGTTACCGTCGTAGGGGTTTGGAATTGGTTCGCCAACAAGAACTCTAACGTTAGATCTGCACAACTGGCAAAATTGAGACCCTAGAAGTCAGGACAAATTGCGTTGGAATGAAACGTCCACCATAATTGCCGATGTAGGCAGGCGTTCGGCTGGGTGGAGAGAATCCGAGAACTGGCTGAGGAAGGACCTCACGCTGGAACTGAGTCTGGACCATATTGACATGCCCGTCTGCCGGCTGACACCTCGTCGTTGCCTTCCTCTCCTAACAGTGTTTCAATAGCTTCGAGTTCGATCATGCTGAGTTCCGTGCGAAAAAGGATCCTATCGGGATCATGACAACATCCATCACCGGATGAGACCCTTCTCCATATCTAGTCTCACAATGCATTTTTTCCCTGGAAGTCTATATTTATTATATATTATTACATATTTAAATCGGTACAAGGGACTGAATTGGGCAAACTTTTTCATGACTGGCAGCTTCAAATGGACACAGGCATTCATTGAGCAAGGAGTAGCTTCGACGTCTTCTCAGTGTTATTAATTTGGAAGGATTTAAAAACGATCCGCAATATAAACGCTGGTTGTGGAGTATATGCGAGTGCATCAGGACATTCGATAGCTTTTTTAAATTGCATAATTTCCATATCGTTGCATTTCCAGTATCTTGTGCAAATTTTCCTGATTTTACCTGTAAACCTTTGCTTCCCTTTTTCCTGTCATTTTAAGCATTTACAATTGTATTAGTCCTTTACTTTGTGCTCGTAATGAATGGAAATTAATCTGCTCAAATCGATGATATGGGAGTAGTACTCTCGTAGGGAGTACTACTCCCGTATCAGATGTAACTTTTTTTAAAATCATATATAGAACATGTTTAGAATTAATAACTCTCGGTAGTATATACGTATACTGAAAAAAAAACGAACTTGGACCGGCAGTTCAAACAATAATTCGTCGAAATTGTTGGTCATTTTGCAGCCATCAACTATGATCCTTGTGCGACTCATGGTAAACGTTTTAGTTGCTTGTAATTTGAATAACTCTGTTGGTGATGAAAAAATAAATGAAATAAGTTGCTGCAGATAGTAACTTTCGGCGGAGAGGGAACAAGAAGCTCTGCCGACCGTTCACTCAGACCCTCGAGCTTTTGCAACAAAAAAAAATGAACGCATAGACATCTGCTGTAACCACCTGCTGTACATATTTCCCTTCCTGTTTGATCAGCCTACGCAACATGGAAGGGTGTCAGTCCCTTCCGGACTCGGCCGCCACCCCACGTTGGGCCCACGGCGACTGCGAGAGGGGGAACGTTGGGGGAATGCGGACTGTCCGCGTCGGTCCCGTTTCGGCGACCGTGCGGCAGGCAACATCCGTCATATCTGTGAGACAGCTTTCTGAGACAGCCATCTGTGTCGGCTGTTCGAACGAACAAGGTTCTCACAAATGAAGGGAGATGGCGCTTAAATGGCCGATATTCCAGTGGTATAAGGGAATATCTCGCAAGAAGTTCTTTTCATGCAGTATTAATCTCTTTCTTCAGACTACTTTAGGAACGGACACTCGAATTACCTGATTTACCGATTTCTCTCCCATTTTTGGTAACAATGAAAATTAAATTCCCCCCCCCCCCAAATGTATCGTCTTTGCTCAATTTTGCCGCAGCCTGTATAGCAAATTTACTAAGAAGGCATTGCGATAGTGCCGTGTGCTTATCTTCAAGCATCTCGATGAAGTTCTTACCGGTGTCACCCCGAGTGATTCCGGCTTTCATCAACAGAGGCATCGTAGCATCTCTTTCTGGACAAATTATTGCGATTAAAAGGGTCTTGGAATCAAATCTATAGTTTTAAATTCATTGGAAACAACTCCACGTCTTCTGCCTTCACTTAGATGGGATTCTTGTTCGTGAACGTGGATACACAAAGTTGGTACTTGGAGGACCGGTTCAGATTACTTGAATATTTAAGAGAAATTTTTTAAAAATTGCTTTTTTTGTGTGTGCCTTTTTTTTTTTACAAGACGTTATGAACTGATGGTGGGTGCAACTCTGAAGAGCATGCCAGTCGTCAATCTACGTTTGCCTTTCATTTCCCTCAGGAAACATCCTACAGGAATCCCATGGGATTTCCATGGATGGTAGAATTCCCATAGGCGAAAGCAGAGCTGCGAACCTTTCAGATATTCCTGGGAAGACGCAGAGTGAAATTTGTAAAATGATCAGCCGAACTGAGAACCCTTCCATCAGGCAGACGTGGGGTCCTTTTCCGTGGGAATTACTCAGGGCTTCTGATGCGGAAGTGTCCTTTGTTCGAATGGAAGCCGGATGGCAGGCTGAAACTTCAATCGCGACGCGCAAATTTGATCGATAACTCTTTTGACTCGTGCACCGATTGACTGGACTCCCTGGAGGTGCTTATGTCACCGTGATAACCATGATGAAGCACGATTCAAACTCCCTGATCCAATTTGGTGTTTCGCCAGCAAGGAAAACGGCGCAGCGAGAAAGTTATAGTACCAAAAGAGGGATAAATCCTCGCTGAACTGAATCTCGGCCACAATGTGACTCCTTTGCATATTTAGCAGCTACGACGCTAAAAGGCAGACGGAGGCATATGATGACCCGCAATTTTCTTTAGTACCTGGTGTGAATGTGTGACATGATAGACCTCATTTCGGTAGGCATCATTTCCACGAACTTAGCAAGCAGATCCTTTTAGCATTTTGTTTTTCTCTCGATGTTTTGAAATATTCAGCTTAATTAAGGTTTAACGCTTCGTTCCAAGGTTCTCAACCTTTTCCAATCAATTTCATTTTCCATCGATGGCTCTGCTAGGTCCAATACGTTTAGGTCGTCAAGCAGAGGTTTAAACCAGGGATTCGGAATTTAATATTTTTCTTTCCAAGTCCGGTTCCGTTCCCCTTGATCTGCATCCGTTCCGGTAACTGTTAAGTTATTGGAAATTATGAATTAAACTTTGAGGAAATCGCTGTTGTATTACTTGAAAATTAAAATTAATTATCCAATTAAAATTTTAAAACAAGCAGTAAGTTTGCTTTAAAGCTGTAAATTTAACACCCAGTTTACAGTTGAACAAATTTACATTTGCGTTAGGGGAACAATCTTGAAATTTGTTTAATTTACACAACCATGGAATTGCACAAATTGACAAAAGCGAAGTCTCTCACCCGGCTCATGGCGCGTTTGCCCGAATTTCCGGCGCAGATTCAGGAAGCGACGTTCAATTATGCGTGTCTCGAAGTGGAAGGCTGAGATGATTACCATTTTTTGAAGATTCACAATTTGAGGTAGGAGTCGAGGCGCGAAGATCAACTTGTTGCCATTGTTGGTACGTCGAGTCAAGGTCGATCATTCACTTCCGTTGAGCCTACGCAAAAGGAACAAATTTTCGAGGAACGACGTGCTCTTTCGTCGCTCATTACAGCCTTCACCTATTGAAAACGCTCACGAAGAACGCAAGGGAGTCGAAAGCGTGAGAGTTCACCAAACTGTGCATTGTTTTCCGAATCGCAATCGCATTTCAGATGAAAGTATGCTATATGGGAGAGGGGAGCTTGCAAAAAAAAGACTGTCTTGCGGATCGCCTCTGTGTCTTGTGCTGCTCGCCCGCACTTGTGAGGATCATTTCCCGTGCTTTCCGTCTTGCGTCCGTCCAATGGATGGACGAAGGGGGGGCACCAGGTGTATATTATCGAAAAAGGTTCTTCTGTGATGACAGACATTACATTTTCCAAGTAGAACAGGTTGCATGTCTCTACCGCGCCGGCCGACCAGATCGATCGATTGTAGCAGACGAAATATGTGACGTGAGGTCTTCTAAGACTCGAGGATGAATACGTTGTAAAAGCCGCTTCCCCTTCCACTTGGCCGGCGAAAGGAATCGGAGGAAGATGCAGCTGCTACCCTGGCTTCTCACTTGGTTCATATGGAGGGCGATGGGAGATATGGTGACTCAACGATTCTTCGTCCCTCAGAACCAGAACATGAAAATCACGTCCCCGACTCAGCAGATGATCGTTCAATACGAGCTTCAGTGCACCATGCTTTGCATGCAGTGAGTTCCTCGGTATTTGTTTTCAGACTCTAAAGAAGGTATTCACATCCTCATAACATCCATTCAAATGGCAAATATTTCATCTAAATCAACTTTTTTTTTCAAAAAAGCAAACTACTGGCGATAAATAAAAAAATTTATTACTCACTTCAAAAGCACAATTGCTGAAAATGACTAACGTTGTTTCAGCGTTCTATATGCGTCAAACTGATGGATGAAGCTGACCCGTGTATCCCGATTAGTCCACATCAATTAAACATATTAAAAACATGTTAATGCTTTCAGTTTTACCATCTTCAAAATGCCACAGGGTTTGCCCATCAAGAACTGAATAGTGAAAATGATTGAGAGAAAAAGATCCTCGAAACCTTTCTGGCTTTTTCACCATGTACATAGGAGTTGTTGTACAACATTTCATCAATAGAAATCATATGGGCGCATATTTCAAGTGATTTAAAAGAACCCATTGTCATTTTTCTAATAGGAATTTTTCTTCCGTTTCTTCGTGATCATCCACCACAAACCCATAAAACTCCAACCGATTTCATGCTGCAGTTGTGCGAGCGTGTGTATAAAAATTCACTAGGAGCGCTGAAAATTGTCTTCATTGTGCTTTTACTTAGTCAATCAGTATGTTTGCACGAAAACAAAGCAAGAAATAATTTAAAAGATACTAACGGAAAGGATTCCTTGAGGAATAACGGTGGAAGGGCATTGCAGGATGATGTCCTGGGCCTCTCCCAAGTGCCTGATTGCAATAGGCCATACATTCTGCCTAGACGTGCAAACTGTTCAAATGTGGCGTCCAGACCATTCGGTTTCCCTAAATGCATGATGGAAATAGTGAAAAATTAATAATATGTGGAAAATTTAACGAAGGAGTTATTGCTGCCAAGAACATGTCGGGGAGGAACATGTGGTTTCTCCACATGTAAATTTCCCTCTCAGTAATGCATTCCAAAATGTATCCAAAAATTCAAAATTCCAAAATTGCTAATTGAAAATTAAATGAAATAACAAGGGAGACCACCACATGTCGCCGCCCGAAGATGAACAAACAAGAACAAAATTTAAAAAATGGAGGAGGCACTGGAGAGTGGCGAGGTCAACTCTGATTTTACTCCCATAGTTGCGATGTCCTCAAATTATGTTTCAGTGAGAGTTTCGGTGGACGGGAGCTGCAAAATGAATTTAATGAACTTTCCACAAATGTAGACATCATGGAACATGGGGGTGAAGATTGCCTTAAAAATTCCAAGAAAAGGGAAAATTAGGATATATATTCAATAAAATTTAGGAATGTATTCCGCACCTTGGAGTGTTGCAAGTGACGTAAATGAAAAAATAGATAAGAAATCCTCACAGGGACAACAAACATGGCACCGTTCGAAATATCTATATCGAACTGATTTTCGGTACAGTCAATACGAAGTCGGTCAGGAGAAAAGGAAACCTGTGTTCTGTCGCTGAAAGGAAACGCAGATGTGAACATGGCATAATGGATTTTATTCGGGGAATCTCAGCAATGTTTCACTCATGCAGGAACTCGAAATGCTTCAGCTACTCTGTGACACAGGCCTCTGGGACTATCACATGCCTCTTCGGATACAGATACGACGAACCGAAGACTGCCGATGCATCAAGCAACTTCTTCTATAAAGATACGCCAATACCAGCAGGTGAACAAATTTCACAACTCTTATATTCCTGTCAGGGAAGCTTTGGAAGGGCAAAGTTCATCATATTTGCATTTAATTGCTTCCGAATTCATTTCACTACCTTGGTCACTGTCCCCTGAGGTAAGTCAAATTGAATCTCTTCGGATATGTCGAAATCATTGACTTTTTGCAAGGGTACAATCTGGTGCCGGGAACAAAGAGTTACGTGAAGCTTGTCGGTGGGCAAAACATTAATGAAGCTAATACTGCGTTGGCGTGCAAGAATGAAGGCAGTGAACTGGTCTCCTCCAACAATGCATTGGTGAACAACTACAACAAGCAACAATGGACGAGTGTACCTGCTGGTCAGTATTATTGGGTCGGTGGACTCAGCATTGCAGACATATACCATTGGACATTCCCAGATGGTGAGTCTTCATTCCCAGCTATCGACTGGCGAGCCCAGAGCTCTTGGACTTTTGCATGAGTATAATAATGATTAAGTAGTCACTCCATTTCTTAATTGTCCTCGGAAATGATAGGGGCCCATTAGAACTTCCGGCTCCCAAATATCGAATGGGTTTTAATGGTTGGTAAAGCATAACTGTTTATAGAAAGTGTTTCATCACCTCTCTACCCTTTTTGTCACCTTCGCAGTCCCAAGCCAGAAATGTGCTGCGCGGTGGGAATCGAATGTCTATTATTAATAATGCCATTTTTTTAATGGATTGTTTATTCTTAAAATGCACCAATGTAACTGTTTCACCCTTGAACTTAGGCAAAAACATTGATGAAAAAATTTGCATTTCTTGCTTTCCATTCGAATTTTTTCATCACCTTCCTCAACGTGCTCACGCATCATTCACGTAAAATTAGAAAGAAAAAATGTATGTAGTATGCATAACTTCGTCCAGATAAGAAATTTTTTTGAAGGAAAAAGGCTCAATCGAAATATAGTTTCCAGGGCTTCTAATGAATTTACTAATTGCGTATTTCGCTACACTAAGAGCACAGACACAGGTTCCAGAAAAATGACAGTTTACAATAGAACACAATGTACTTGAATTGTTATTCCTACCACTCTACAATCTGCAGTAACGTCTATTAAGATGCATCAGAATCATTTGCCATTTTTTAGGCTCTGAAATATTTGTCTTCTGATTTTCAGGCACCAACGAGACTATCAGCGGGCAAGGTCAATCTTACTTCTGCTCGGGAGAACCTAGTGATGATCTTGCTGGCGATTGCCTCTGGGATTTGAATTCTGGTACCGCTATTGCTTGCTGGAATGACCGCTGGTGCACCGATCCCGCGAACGGATACATCTGCGAAATTAAACTCCCACAATGAGCGAATCAAAGAAACTTGATTACGTTTCCGGAGATGAGCGTGAGGCGAGTTTTATGTTTCGATCGTCCATTAACGAATTCCACTTGCACATTTCAAATTTCTTTCGATGTGCTGTTCACGATGCACATACCAGTGGACTCTAAAATCCTTTTAGAGCAGTTTCACCTTCGACCGAGGAGACTCTTCCATATCCGACCCGATTTTGCCCTACAATGGATGTAAAACATGAAGACGTTCGATAGCTCTCCTTTGATTCCTCCTACGAGAATCACGAGTCTAGATTCCTTCAGGAGATCATAGAAGCATCCTTGTAGAATGGCCAAGATTATTTCCCATTAGATATTGCATTTTCGTGGCATTGTTTTGAGGCTGTTTTTTCAGAGTCCTTGTGTATACATATATTTTACTTCTCCTTTGTCCCCCTTTGCTTCATCATTTAAATAGTGCACAATTATTATGATCACTCACATTATGACTCACGTGCTGTTAGTGGATTAATGTGTAATTTCTAAAATAAATTGCATTATTTTTTTGCTTTCTTTGTTTACAGCTGGGTGTGAATGTAGTATTTTCATTGAATCCACTAGGGGGAGTGTATATCACATATATTTCAAGAATATTTGTCCAATGACTTCACTCTCCCTGATATTGAACACAGTTCTCCTTCATCAAGACCTTTGAAAATGTCAATAACTTTTAAGGTGAAAGTTGAATTCCCATCAAGTAAGCAGCACCTCGCGAATGGCATGATTGCAGTTTGAGGCGCAGATTCTTCGCTCGTCAGAAGAATGGAATGACATTTCGCTACTTTCTTTGAGTTCCTCTGCTTTACATGGTTGTTAATTAAGAGAACCTCCGAAATGAGGACATTCTACTTTTTTAAAGGAATCAGGGCTATTTTCCTCCAAGCCTCCCAAGTGATGGACAAAATTGTCACATTAGATTTTTCCATTCATTTTTAGATTCCCCTGGCATAGAATTCATTTTCTCTGGTACATCAAATTTCAAAGAGTTCGCCTTTATCCATACGGTGTGCCTCTTGATGGGAATAAGTGTTATATATGCGGATATACTGCAATTGCCTCTCATCAGTACATTCTGCTTTTTCCTTTCCTATTCCATTTCAAGCAGTTCAGATTAACAATTGAACTCACGTTTCTAGCATTGCTAGTCCATAATGTATTAGATAATATATTTGAGAAAAGGGAGAAAATACTGCTTCATTTCCTCACTGTACATATTCATTGGTTGGAATCTCTCCTGCTTTATCATATTTACCGAGCATTTTTGCTCTATTTCATCAACTTTTAATGTTTTGACTAGATTTTGGTGTACCCCTGACACTTCACAATATAATTTTTCATATTATTGGTCCTGCTCTTAGGGAAATGCTGCAGTGCCTCTGAAGATATTGTGAATTTTTGAATTGTTGAAGACATTTTGTAATCTGTCAGAGATCACAGCATCTACTCAACGAATAAGATTCAGCCCGCCATTCAAGGTTCTCATGAAGGAAGTCTTAGACGAAGTTTCTCAATGTTGATGAATGATGAATGGAGCGCTCTTCTTGGATTTTTTAAATTCTGGTTTAATTCTACAAATCTCTTCCCATGAAGTACTACTTTAAATGCAAATGGATAACATCAGATGAACGAATGCTGAAAACGACCATGATTTCATTTTCAAAATTCGAATTTCTCCATATTATATATTTTTCGTAAGTGAATTTAGCGGACAAACGATCCAACAACCCCCAGGCAAATAATCATTTAAAATAATTTTCGCCGTTTGTTCATTATTTTCCTTGAAAACATTTCTAAAACGAAGCTTAATTTCGCTTTGCGGCATGTCCCTTCGAGTTCCACACGTCATCCACAGCATTGGTTTTTGCAATTCCTGACAAATTTGTAAGTTTCCTGCAGGTGCAACTTTCATGACCTCTTCTTTTCTGTATTGGTGTATTGAGCTTTCGAGGAGTGCAATAAAGTTATCAAATCATATTTTGCTGCTTTTTTCGGTTTTCATGTGATATCTGCGATGATCGCAAGGCCACATTTTCCTCTGCTTGGCATTCATTCCATTGCCGTTGACAATTCACCATCAGGTCTTTTCTGCAAAAATCGTGTGGAACGAAGAAAAGATGGTATTGAAATCCATTTTCACGAAAATTAATACGAATCAGAAGCATTGAAGAATAGGTGAGTGAGCAGGGAGAGACTTTTTCGTCTCGAATGGGTGGATTATAATTTTCCATGCGTATTTCTTCCGAAATAAAGTTTTTAATAAAATATTTCCATTTTGAATGTGCTTCAAAAGACATGTGAAAGCCCTGGTTGCAGAATTGAAAAGACAATATGTAATCCCTCACGAAAAAAAATTACACAAGTGCCATATACATATAGACAATTTTTACTGAACGAGTGCGTGACATAGTGACTGACGTTAATTCTAACAATTTTCTTGAAATGACGCGAGGCTGGAATTTAGTACACAAATATCTGTTAGATTTGTGACCCCAGCAAAAATCCAACATTGGACGTACATACCCTGGAAGGAACCTAGGGGAGGAGACAGATTTCGCATATTAAGTCCTAACTTATGAATGGATGGAAAGGTTCTCTTCTATCTTCCTTCAAGGAAGAAGGAAAGAAAAAAAAAGTTGGATTCTGTACTATTCATGAAGTTCGACTGTGCAAAGAACGTGCCCAGAGGGGACTTATTTAGCCGATCAATACAGTATCTAATCTTCGGACAGATGCTAAAGCTTACATCAATCCGGAGCCATTCGCATCCATTTATCGGCATGAACCAAAAGCCAAAAAGCCTAAGAATCCTGTTACCTTAGACTGAAGCACGGGGCCTTTTTGACCTTTCTAGGTCATAGGTCATAGAAGGACATGCTGTGATACGTACCGGTACGCTTGCTGATGTGAATAGGTTAAATATCGCTGCCAGTCCGCTAAACGGGCATACGAGAAGTTTTGAGTTAAGCTGATGGAGCTGTATTTCAAGCTAAAGGGGATATTGGTCTATCTTTCGCCGCTCATGAATTGTGGGAATTTTAAAGGCCATTCGAGCAGACGGGACTTCATGAAAAAAAATATATATATATACTTTTTCACCAGTGATATGGGTAGAAAATGACATGTTTGTTATAATTGATAGTAACAGACTAGTTTGTCCAACTATCCACCTCCGTGGTTCGTGAATAATTCACAGAAACGGGAGTGACTCCCATTGAGAGCAGCTAAACATTGAGGGGACTAGTGGCTACTGTAAATTCCCTTTTAACATTAGGCTTCGCTATAATCATCCCGATGTTCACTATACAACATGAAGTGTTCGCCCAGTTACCCTATCAATGTTACGTTTGTGGCCGGCATTAAATTATGTATAGCACAAGAACGCAGAGATGGGACACTTGAGATAAATTGATCCGCGACTGTATCGATCCAACGTCTTGGGTGGCAGGGATGGAATAGTGCCGTTATCGAAAAGTCAAAAGGCTCCCACCCATGTGAGCAACCATGCGATATTGGGACTGTGTGCCATCGACAGTGAATAATTGAACGAACGCCTTATGCGACTGTACGTTATCTGATGACTGGAGGAGGTCTGTGGTGGGTGTGGCACGTCGAGGAGCAGCTACCCTCACAATCATAAGCTGTTTTTGCAGAAAAAGTACATCCTCTCCCTAAAATTCCTTAGTACCGCTCCATTCCTTCGGCACAACAAACTCGAGCCGCATCAACCCTGTTTCGAAAGAGTCGGGGGAATCAGGGTGGGAAATTGATATTATATGCTCTTGAAGGAAGCATTAGTGACTTTCGGAGTTTCTGAATAAGTCATGCATTTGATCTGGGGGTGGTACTTATGCATGAATGACGTGCTAGTTCATGGGTTGGAATTGCCAATATTGTTCCATCACTTCACCCCGAGAAAAGTATCCGGTGAGGCACGAGGAAACTCAGAGTGACATCCACTCGAAGATAGGAGACCCGACAGAAAAATACCGATTGGTGCAGAGAGCATCGTACCAGACGGCCATCCAACTCTACATTCTCCCACGTGACCGGAGTGCAGTCGCAGGTCGGTTCAGACCGTTCCTTGCTTCTCTTCTTGTCCTCGAAAGATTTCATATAGGGAGACCAATGAAACCACCTGGGAGAACCACTAAAACCACTCTGTCCTGGATAACTGGAATTGGGTTTAGAGGAAATGTAATCTTGTACATGGACTACTGATGTCATCCGTCTAATTGCAACATAATTACTGCATTTCTGTCTTCTCCATGAAGGATCGAATTCCTTCCAGTTCAAAAGCGAATCATGGCGCATCCGGTCAACTTGAGATGTGAAATTGATAATATGTATAAAATTCCTCTTATTTGGATCTGAAAAATCCCCAAAATTTTCGAAAATGGTTTCGTAATTGCTTGAATGCATTGACAATAGATTCCAGGGCAAACGTGGGCGTCTGGAATTTCAACTTCCTGCATTTATCGACATTTTGAACCATTCATGCGAGTGCCATAGACGAACTATATATTATGGAAGTACGAGGATCATTCGATAATTATTGGCAACACTGTAATTAATCAAAAAGTATTTATTGTAGAAACCTGAAATTTTACATGCCTTCGATATAATCTCCTGCCTTGTCGCAGACGCGCTGCCACACCTCTGGGAGACGTCTGACGCCGTTAGCAGCGTCACTTTTGGTGATATCCGCGACCGCCCGCACAACCTGGATTTTAATGAAGCAACGTTGCTCGTACCTACTGAACATGCCTTAGGGCGGTTTCACGTGACAACTAATGTTTCATACCACTGTTGCAGCACTAACAACGAGCGTATACTTGCAAAAACAGACTGATGCATGTAGCGTGATTCACTCTTTCACACACAGGCTGTTTCCTGCCAACTCCAATATGGAGCGTTGCACTGCTGCAGTGTTGCCAATAATTATCGAATGATCCTCGTAGTATGATTATTTCAGCGAAAGCGAGGCGGCAACTAGTTGCAAGCAAATTGTGGTTCCCGCCCCTTTCGTGACTAGCTCTAGCCAGACGTTCCGTGCCCTATTTGGCAAGGGAGGTAGGATAAGACTGCATGCCTTCTTGGGCAAAACTGAAAATGCGTGAATGGAATGAGAATAATTACACCGTCAATCTCGAATGCCCATTGGAAAGATTTGCTACCTGCACTTGATTACACCATGTTTTTGTGAAGTTTGGCTGAATGGTTTCAACAGATTTCACCTGGTCTCATGGGCTTCCCCAGATGAAAGCCTTGAAGGAGGAGAAGGGAAGCAAGGGGCGGTCTAAGCATGAAGTGGTAGAGCTGGCGATTAAATGCTGCGATGCTCTTCACCCGCTCTGGATGTCAATTTACTTCCCTGGCTTTCTTTCTCGTGGTGAAGTGATGAAAGCGATGATAAAGTGTTCTTGGCTATCATCAGCCATGGCGTTAGAGCAATTTCAAGGAAGAAGAATATTACAAAGATAGGAACTGATTGCAAGTGAAATCGATAATCCAGTCGGTCGGACTCGGCCGACCTGAAGATGAGGTAACATGCCTGATTCATGCGTTCCTTAGCGACCGATGGACCAAACAGACTTCATTTGCAGCGAGTAGATAGGTATCGTTGGGAAGGGTGTGGGCCGTGCGGATAGGAATCTGCTTCTTTAGTTGGAATTGCTTCTACCTTGCTTCTTCGTATTTTCGTGGCGCCGACCTTTCCTTTGCGTCTCAAGGTGCCATGATAAACTAGCCTTTTACTTTTTATCAAGCTCTCTCTCTGGCAAGTACTCGCCTGAGGATGGCCGAATTGGGTATTTCAGATTGGTTCTTCCTCACGAATACCAGCCTGAAGATTTCAATGTCGCAGGGAGTCATTAGCAAATAGGTCTATACATTATACACGTACTCGCCGATATATGTTGCCATAGTATCATGGTATTGCTGGGTCGTATCACCTTGGAGACCTAAATATGGAACATTTATGGGGAACAATTCTAGGTCTTCACATTCGTAAACGAAAATTCCTCATTTAAATGCTCTTTCTCTTGAAGAAAGAGAGACACTTTGCGGAAAAGCTTCGCATTTGGAGACGCAAGTGCTACTTCATAGTAATCTCGAGAATTGCAGAGAAATATGTCACGTGATAATATCAATTAACGCTTTTTGACGCAAATGTGTCCCAATATAATTGTTCCAAATGGTCCCAATGAACGTGTCAAGATTTTGTCGAATGACATATTCTGTGGCTAGAATTATTTCATGTGTCATTTGACTTTCTGTATGCCCAGGAGTCAGAGATTATTAATGTGTCATCTGACACACGTGGGCCTGTGTCATTTGTAGTATGATGATCCAAATGACTCACTGTTTTAAGTGCGTCAAGTGTGTTAAGACTCATGACATCTTTCGCATCACTCTTTCATGTATCATTCGACAAAGAATGTTTTTAGTGCGTTAAATCATCTTAGCGGTATGAGAATATGAGGTAACCTGAATACATATTCTCTTTGTACATGTGATGAGAAATGCTAACACCGAAAAATGAATATCAGTTTCCATCCTTCGATGAAAATATGATCAACAACAGGAGATTGATTTGAGCATAAGAGAGCATAGTAACTAGATCTTCGGACAATATATAATTTCCACAGGTACAGGTTGCATGCCTCTGCGGCGCCGACCGACCAGATCGAACGATTGTAGCAGACGAGACATATGACGTAAGGTCGTCGAACTGGGCAAGCATGTATAGACTGTGCGAGCCGCTTCCCCTTCCACTTGGGCGGCGAAAGGAATCGGAGGAAGATGCAGCTGCTACCCTGGCTTCTCACTTGGTTCATATGGAGGGCGATGGGAGATATGGTGATTCAACGATTCTTCGTCCCTCAGAACCAGAACATGAAAATCACGTCCCCGACTCAGCAGATGATCGTTGAATATGAGCTTCAGTGCGCCATGCTTTGCATGCAGTGAGTTCCTCGCAACTTCAATTCAGATTAATGCTTAAAAGAAATTATTCACACCCTCGTAACATCCATTCAAGCAGCAAATATTCAATCTAAAGTTAACCCTTTGTTGCAAAAAAGGAAACTACTGGAATAAATTACTCAAATTATTTATTTTTGAAATAAATTATTATTACTCACTTCGGTAACACAACTGCAGAAAAAACCCTAACGTTTTTACAACTTGATATATGCATCAAACTGATGCATGAATCTGGCACATGCATCCCAATTAGTCCACATCAATTAAAAACACTAAAAACATGTTATTGCTTTAAGTGTTAATATCTTGACATTGCTTCAGAGGTTAACCATCAAGAAATGAATATTGAAACGAAGGAGTTATTGCTGCCAAAAAACATGTCATGGAGGAACATGTGGTTGGTCCACATGAAAGTTCTCCTCTCCGTAATGCATTACAATACTAATCCAAAAATTCCAAAATTGCTAATTGCTAATTGCTAATTAAATAAAATAACTAGGGAGACCACCACCTGTCGCCACCCGAGGATGAACAAACAAGAACAAAAGAAAAAATGGTGGAGGCACTGGAGAGTGGCGAGGTCATCTCTGTTTTTACTCCCATAGTTGTGGTGTCCTCAAATTTGAAAATTATGGTTTAGTGAGAGTTTTGGCGGATGGGAGCTGCAAAATGAATTTAATAAAATTTCCACAAATGTAGACACCATGCAACATAGGGTTAAAGAATGCTTTATAGATTCCAAAAAAGGAAAATTAAGGTATGCACAAAATAATTAATGTATTCCGCACCTTGGAGTGTTGCTACTGACGTAAATGAAAAAAAATATGTAAGAAATCCCCACAGGAACTACAAACATGGCACCGTTCGAAATTTTTATTTCGAAACGATTTGCGGTACAGTTAATATAAAGTCTGTCAGGAGAAAGAGAACCCTGTGTTACGTCGTTGAAATGAAACGCAGATGTGTTATATGCATAATGTATTTTATTTCTAAGAACCTTAACGATGTTTTATCTATGCAGGAATTCGACGTGCTTGAGCTTCTCTGTGACACAGGCTTCTGGAACTCTCATATGTAGCTTTGGATACAAATACAACCAACCGAGGACGACCGATGTATCGAGCAAATTCTTCTACAGAGAGGCGACAATACCTGCAGGTGAATGAATTCGTAACCCTTATATTCCTGTCAGGGAAGCTTTCGAAGTGAGAGATTCATCATATTTGCATCTAAATTGCTTCCAAAAACATTTAATCGCCTTTGTCATTCTCCCTTTAAGGAAGTCTGATTGAATCTCTGCGATATGTCGATATTGCTTTTACAAGCATGAAGATAGTTTGATACAGAACACTTTTACTTCTAAAGGCAGCTTTGATTTAATTAGCACTCTCCTGGAAATCCAGTCCTTTAAATTATTTTTGCTCCATAAGCCACTGAAATTTAACGAAGAAGCTGAGCCATGCTCAAAAGCGTGAAAGAAAAATATACAACATAGAAAAAATTTCAGCTACCTGTTGGAAATTCTCTTACTCAGCGGATTGTGGATCCTTTCACTTCAATAGCATCTTTCCTTAAATGATTTCCATATTATATTCCACCATTTTACTTTGACAATAAACTCGAAATCATTGTCTCTTTGGAAGGGTACAACCTGGTGCCGGGAACAAATTGTTACGTGAAGCTTGTCGGTGGGCAAAGCATTAATCAAGCTAATGCTGCGTTGGCGTGCAAGAATGAAGGCAGTGAACTGGTCTCCTCCAACAATGCATTGGTGAACAATTACATTAAGCAACAATGGGCCAGTGTACCTGCTGGTCAGTATTACTGGGTCGGTGGGCTGAGCGTCGCGGACATGTACCACTGGACATTCCCAGATGGTGAGTCTACATTCCCAGCTTTTTGCTGGCAAGCCCAGAGCTATTGAACTTTTGCATAAGTACAATAATGATTAAGTAGTCAGTCCAGTTTATTCATCGTCTTCGGAAATGATGGGTGCCTATTAAAGCTTCCGGCTTCTTAATATCGAACGGGTTTTAATGGTTGGCAAAACTATTTATAGAAAGTGCGTCACCTCTTCTCCACCCTTTTTGCACTGAGTGACTAGTTCGCAGACCCCTAACCAAAAATTTGCTGTGAGATAGGAATCGAATGCCTATCATTAAAAATGCCACTTTTTGAGAAAGATTTTGTTTATTCTTAAATTGGCCCAAAATATATATTTCAACTTTGAACTTAGGCACAACCTTCCATGAAATAGTTTACATTTCTTTCTTTTGATGCAGGGTTCGCCTTTTTCCCATCACCTTCCTCAACGTGTTCAGGCATCACTCCCATAAAATTAGAAGAAAAAAAATTGTGAGTTGCATGTGTAACTTCGTCCAGATCCTAATATTTTTTAAGGAAAAAGGCTCAATCGAAATATAGTATCCAGGGCTTCTAATAAATTTATAAATTGCGTATTTCGCTACACTAGGAGCAAAGACACAGGCTCCAGAAAAATATATGTTTACAGTAGAACACGATATACTTGGATCGTTATTCCTACCACCCTACGATCTGCATTAACGTCTATTAAGATCCATTAGGATTATTTCCCATTTTTCAGAGTCTGAAATGATTGTCTTCTTCTTTTCAGGTACCAACGTTTCTGTCGACGGGCAAGGTCAATCTTACTTCTGCTCGGTCGAACCAGATGGTTATGCAGGTGACAATTGCATCTGGGTTTGGAATTATGATACCGGCATCGCTTGCTGGAATGACCGTTGGTGCACCGATCCCGCGAACGGATACATCTGCGAAATTAAACTACCACAATGAGCTATTCAAAGGTTACTTGATGACGTTTCCGGAGATGAGCGTGAGGCGAGTTTTATTTTTCGATCGTCCAATGACGAATTCCACTTGCACATTTCAAATTTCTTTCGATGTGCTGTTCACGATGCACATACCAGTGGACTCTAAAATCCTTTTAGAGCAGTTTCACCTTCGACCGAGGAGACTCTTCCATATCCGACCCGATTTTGCCCTACAATGGATGTAAAACATGAAGACGTTCGATAGCTCTCCTTTGATTCTTCCTACGAGAATCACGAGTCTAGATTCCTTCAGGAGATCATAGAAGCATCCTTGTAGAATGGCCAAGATTATTTCCTATTAGATATTGCATTTTCGTGGCATTGTTTTGAGGCTGTTTTTTCAGAGTCGTTGTGTATACATATATTTTACTTCTCCTTTGTTCCCCTTTGCTTCATCATTTAAATAGTGCATAATTTTTATGATCACTCACATTATGACTCACGCGCTGTTAGTGGATGAATGTGTAATTTCTAAAAGAAATTGCATTATTTTTTTACTTTCTTTGTTTACAGCTGGGTGCGAATGTAGTATTTTCATTGAATCCACTAGGAGGAGTGTATATCACATATATTTCAAGAATATTTGTCCAATGACTTCACTCGCCCTCATATTGAACACAGTTCTCCTTCATCAAGACCTTTGAAAATGTCAATACCTGTCAAAGTGAAAGGTGAATTCCCATCAAGTAAGCAGCACCTCACCTCAATGGCCTGATTGAAGTTTGAGGCGCAGATTCTCCGCTCGTCAGAAGAATGGAATGACATTTCGCTACTTTCTTTGAGTTCCTCTGCTTTACATGGCTGTTAATGAAGAGAACCTCAGAAATGAGGACCGTCTCCTTTTTTAAAGGAGGCAAGGCTATTTTCCTCCAAGCCTCGCAAGTGATGGACAAATTGTTCCTTGAGATTTTTCAATTCATGTTTAACATGCCCTGGCATAGAAGCCGTTCTTTTCTGGTATACCAATTTTCAAAGATTTATTGTTTTTCTATATATATGTTTTCTTTTGCTGTTAATATGTGTGTTAAATATGCATATATACAGCCAACGCCACTCACATGAACATTCTGTTTTTCCTTTCCACTCCATTTTAAGCAGTTCAAATTAACAATTGAGCTCAAGTTTCTAGCATTGCTAGTGCAAAATATAGTAACTAATATATTTGGGAAAATGGAGGAAAATATTATTTCATGACTTTGCACTCATTTGGTGATTTCTTCTGACCTCATTAGAAACCTCAATCCTGCTTCATTTCCTCACTGTACATATTCATTGGTTGGAAACTTTCGTGCTTTATCATATTTACCGAGCATTTCTTACTCTATTTCGTCAACTTTTAATGTTATGACCAGATTTTTGGTGTACCCCTGACACTTCACAATATAATTTTTTTTATAAATATTAGTGGTACTGCTCTTATGGAAATGCTGCAGTGCCTCTGAAGATATTGTGAATTTTGGAATTATTGAAGACACTCTGTAATCTGTCAGAGATCACAGCACCTACTAAACGAATAAGATTCAGACCGCCATTCATGGTTCACATGAAGGAACTCTTAGACCAAGTTTCTCAATGTTGATGAATGGAGCCCTCTTCTTGGATTTATTTAATTATGGTTTAATTCTCTGGTTTAATTCTACAAATCTCTTACCATGAAGTACAACTTTAAATTGAAATGGAAAATATCAGATAAACGAATGCTGAAAACGAGCATCATTTCATTTTCAAAATTCGAATTTCTCCCTATTATATATTTTTCGTAAGTGAATTCAGCGGACAAACGATCCAACAACCCCCAGGCAAATAATCATTTTAAAGAATCTTCTCCGTTTGTTCTTTATTTTTCTTGAAAAGCATTTCTAAGACGAAGTTTAATGTCGCTATGCGGCATGTCCCTTCGAGTTCCACACATGTCATCCACTGCATTGGTTTTTGCAATTCCTGACAAATTTGTAAGTTTCCTGCAGGTGCAATTTTCATGACCTCTTCTTTTCTGTATTGGTGTATTGAGCTTTCGAGGAGTGCAATAAAGTTTTCAAATCATATTTTGCTACTTTTTTCGGTTTTGCATGTGATACGGCGATGATCGCAAGGCCACATTTTCCTCTGCTTGGCATTCATTCCATTGCCGTTGACAATTCACCATCAGGTGTTTTCTGCAAAAATCGTGTGGAACGAAGAAAAGATGGTATTGAAATCCATTTTCACGAAAATTAATACGAATCAGAAATATTGAGGAATAGGTGAGTGAGCAGGGAGAGACCTTTTTCGTCTGGAATGGGTGGTTTATAATTTTCCATGCATATTTCTTCAGAAATAAAATTTTTAAAAAAATATTTCCATTTTGAATGTACTACAAAAGACATGTGAAAGCTCTGGTTGCAGTATTAAAAAGGCAATATATAATCCCTAAAGAAAAAAAAATTACACAGGTGCCATATATATATAAATAAATAAATCCTTCCACGGCACCTGCCGGTATTGGAGATATGAGGGGGGATGAACCACATCCCAGACCTCATACTCGTCTTAATTCTGAAGGACACGGCGAAGGATGCTGGCCGTGCCAAAGATTGCTGTACGCTGGAGGATATCGAGTGAGATTTCACACTCCAGCTTCTTGACATGTCCTTTGAAGTCTTTCAGGACGACGCCAGTAGTGCCTATGATGATCGGAACTATGGTGGTCTTCATTCCGCACAACTGTTCCACTTCCACTTTCAGTTCGGAGTATTTTTCCAGCTTCTCCCTGGTCTTCTCTTGGAGGTTGTTATCGGCTGGGATGCTCACATCTACGAG